>CAKNET010000050.1:0-108804 GCA_930272545.1 Sphaerostilbella broomeana | reverse complement strand
CGGTAAAAGAGCCAAGTATGGTAATTCTCACCCGTCCTAAACGTGAAAAAAAAGAAAAAAAAAAAAAAAGCTAGCAATAACAAGCAAATGCAAATCAGGAAAAGCCTGACCAGACAACCTCCTGCAAAAAGACACTCCCAAGGTTCCCTAATGCCATTCATTCCCATCATGCTCTAAATTATACTTTGTACAATAAATCCAGGAAGCCCGTTGCAAGATCAACCACGACGCTCTTATTGGGCAGTGATCCCGCAACGCCATACAGCGCGGCCGAGTCGCCCATGGCCTTGCCCTTGGCTCCCTTGCCTTCAACCTGTCGAACCCTCTCCTTCTCACGCTCATCCTCAACCACTGCCTCGAGGTCGGTGACTAATCGCTCCCAGACCTTGACAATGGGCATCGTGACGGCAACGTGGATGGCAGGGGGGTTCTGTAACGCATTGAGGTGCCAACCCTTGGCAGACATGCTGTCTGCAATGTCATAGATGTCAAGGGTCTTGGCCTGGAAAGCCACGACAGAAACGAGGGGCCTGCCTAGGATTTCGAGCTCACCGCCCAGTCCAGGTGAGGTCTGTATGGTGTCGGCAATTTTCTTAGCGGTACCCACAATCTTGACACAGGCATCTACGTAGCCGGTCTCACCAAGACTCATCATGCTGGCCCAGCAGCCAGCAATGAGGGCACCAGGGCGTGATCCAGCAATACCGGGGGAGGCGTAGACACCGCCAGACCAGTCGGGAGAGACAAAGTACTGGTAAGAACGCAGCTCGGCGGTGCGGTAGAGTACCGTAGAGCTACCCTTGGGAGCAAATCCATACTTGTGAGTGTCGCAGCTAATGCTGGTAACACCCTTGAGGCGGAAGTCAAATGGCTCAGCATCAAAACCAGCCTTATCAAGGCAAGCAACGACAAAAGAGCCCAGGCAACAGTCCACGTGGAGGCAGATTTTGTTTCGAAGAGCGAGTTTGCTTAATGCTGAGATGTCATCGATGATGCCGTGGGGGAAGTTTGGTGCAGAGCCGACAAGCAAAATAGTATTGCTATTGATAAGGCGGGAGACGCGGCGGACATCAACCTGGTAGGACGGGGCGGGGCAGTCGACCAAGTGAATCTTGATTTTGAAGTACTCGCCAGCCTTGCGGAAGGCAGTATGTGCGGTCGAGGGGAGAATCCTGTTGTTCATGATTAGATTAAGACATAATCAGGGCGGGCTGTGAATGCAGATGGCAAATCTTACATTTCAGGTTCAGTCACACCACGCTCATTGTAGGCCTTTTGGCGAGCAGATAGAACAGCCATCAGAATACTCTCAGTACCTCCAGATGTAGTCACGCCAGCAGAGCCAGCCGGCGCGTGGAACATGTTGAGCACCATGCTCACAATCTCGGCTTCCATCTTGCGCACTCCAGGGAAGACGTCCGGGTGGATCGGATTCGCAACAGTAAACTTGCCAAAGGCCTCGGTCTGCAGCTTAATCAAGTCGTCGCCGCCGTGATAAACTGCGCCAGAGACATAGCCGTCCTCCCAACGAGTGTGGTCCATGTTGGCCAGCGAATCGAGCTCGGCGCGAACGGCATCCTCCGTCATTCCCTCCTTGGGCAGTGTCAAATACCGAGTCTGGCCTGGCGGTATGAGCTTGGCGGACATCTTTTCGAGGGATTCCTTGACCTTTTTCTGGACCTGGCCACGGACGCCAGGGGCGCGCAGGAAATAGCCATATAGGGTTCGTTCGATGTCGCGGTAGAGTTCTATGATGGCACCAATGATGCCCCGGCCCTTGAGCTTCCACCAGAAGCGCCTGCTCCATCGGATGACGAAGTAGAAGAAGACGATGTTCTTGATACTGGGCAAAGATGTCAGCCAGAGGCCTAATTGGTACTCATAAGGACGGTACAAGGGTAGGTTGAGGGCTTAGGGATGGATATCTTTTGACTGACAGGTCGATGTTGATCATGCTGATTGAGAGCGTCTGTTTCCTGCGCTTGACGCTCTCCAAACTGCCTCGAAGGCTCTGGGGGATGCGGGAGCTTCCCGGCATGGTGGGCAGCTGTGTATATATTCTGTCGCAAGAAGAAGAAGACAAATTGGGGTGTCGTCGATGATGACAATGGGGGTTGTAGAGTTGGCACGCTAGATCCTAAACGTCGTCGCTAGGATTCGATCGGTCGTACATGACTTATCGTCGTGTGCTAAGAGGGAAGAAAGAGACGATACAAGAAGAAGAAGTAGAGGAGGGGACAAGAATAAGAATAAGAACAAAAACGGTGACGTTGCCAGTCGCAAACAGGAAAAGATAGCCTGTGGTGGTGGTGGTGAGCGGAAGGTTTGCCCAACAAGAACGCGGAAAAGGAAGCCAAGCCTTTACCTAACCCGCCTCGGCTCGATGCAGCAGGAGTTCCAGCAGCAGGCAGCTTGGAGTTAAAAAAAAATAAGATCCATGACAGCAAGCGTTATTCTTTAGCGGGGAGTTCAGTGCCTTGTAGGCTAGACTTCAGCGCCTAGCTGCCTAGCAATTGGCTGGTTGGCCGCCTGTCCCCAGCGGCTGCGGGCGGACGGGCAGTGGAGAATCTTCTTCCATCGCTTGCTGCAGAGGTCCATGCTGGCTGGTGGTGGTGCCCACTCTTTCTTTTCACATGTGTGTGAAGTGTAATCGCCTGCTAACCGCTAAGCCCAGCTTGGGGGGAGGGAGGGGACCCGCGGACGCCGCGGTGGTTTCGGCCTCTTTTGTAGTAGGCGACATGGATACTTGATATTTGAATGGAAATAAAATAAAATAAAATAAAAATTGTTATTGAAATACTATAGGATTAATTAATGTTCTGGTTTCGTAGGCATCAGTCTCAGGTGTACGGATTCGGAACAATCATCGCCATCCTATCCGTATATACATAGGTACACTACACACTCCGTACTCATGTCTCAAATGCAGTGTCATCAGTCACCAGACCATTGTACATACTACCCTACCGCCAAATACTAACGACACCACCACTGTATCGCACCAGCATGGCAACACCTGCACTGGACTTTAATCCACCGCCATCGGTCGCCATGGACCCCGAATCCTACATTCATTCCAGACCCCGATTAGTCGCTTTACGTCGGGCAAAGGGCGTGTTGCGTGGGAACTTGGTCTATCATGGCCCTATGGCCGACCAACTGCCTAGGGTTCCACAGCATCATCGTCAAAATAAGGGCACGCGCGGACCCCGAACGATGGACAAGATTGAGGGCCGAAATCTCCATATACTGCTCGGTTCGCAGTCTTGAACCAACATTAACAGCAATAGCAACCAAATCTCACGTGGGACTTGATACTTCATTCCTCACAACCATAGGTATGGTTCCCCAAGACTGGCATGTTTCGAGATTATAGCGCAGAAGGGGAATCTTCCCAGATTGTTGGACAGCAAGCCCGCAACCAACCATGTAAGTGAAAGGTCCATCATCACCAAATCTCACGGTCCAAAAAAACACCCCATAATTGATACGCACCGTAAAACGTCAAAATATCTTATTTGCTTAGAATGACCATCATATTTTCTTCTTCTTCATTCGATACTCAAACAAAATATTTATGATGGTCCCCTCCGTTCTATCATTTACCAATCACGTCCAACATCTCATAAAACTTAAACTTCCCGTATAACGCCTTTGGATATAGACTCCAGTCGATACTCCGAACCAACGCCGGTATTACACAAGTCTGTGCCTTGCCGCCCTCTCTCTCTCTCTGTCTCTCACCCCTTTGCCTCTCTCAGGCTTCGTGCCTCTTCTCGTTAAGTTCTACCCAAAACCCAACCTTGTCATCACTTCACTTCACTTTCCATTACGAATCACCAAAGGCGGTCCTCCACTTATCGTAGTAGTGTCTTGACTCGGTCTCGCAGCTCTGGTAGCCTGACTTGGTGCAGCTTGCAAACATGACGACGAAATCTCCATCCTTGTAGGCTTCGCCCTCGTCAGTCCGTGAGTAGGGCCCTAGTACTCCTTGCGGAACCAGTGACAGTTTGGAGAGAATAGTGGGATGCCATTGGACAATGTGTTCCTATCGCCCATTCAGTCAAACAACACATAAAAAGGGGGCGGCGGATATTTCCCGCTTTCTATGACAAGACTCACCAAGGCATGCCTCTCGGCCTTTTGGAAATTGTAGCTTCTATACAGAGGGTCCATCCATGTCTCAATAAAGAATTTAGCCCATTCACCGTTCCTCAGCACGAAGCTGCCGGCGTTCAAGCCAGCCTTATCCTGACTAACGACAAAGTCAACATCCTCGCCCTTCAAATGGGCAAACGTCTTGATGATGCTGTCCGGCGGAACAACAGGATAGTCCTTGACCATCAAGCTCTCTAGTCTCTTCGGCTGCATGACCTGCTCCTCGAGTGTCCTTTTCGGGTTCATAATATATGCGTCTTGGTCTAGGTACCACAAGAATTTGCAGTCGGGGAACTTGGTAAGGGCGTGGCGGATAGCCATGAGCTTAGCCCATGACTGAGGCGCTCCGTCAGTATCGTACTCGTACGCTTTTATCACAAACGCCTCGTAGCCTATTTGCACATGCATGTTAGATACAGCCAGCTGTGTTGTCACCGGCTGTGCGTGCCCCGCCTGAGGGCCAACTCACCATGCTTGGCTGCGTAGAGCTCTCGGTTCTCCTTAACCGACTTCAGGTACTCATTGCTGTATTGCGTCGGGTCAATCACCGTCACGATGACTACCGGTGGCTGTCCGCTTGGTATACGCTCGCGAGAAGGCTTTGGAATTCGCGGCGATGACACCAGCCACAGTAGAGTCAACAGAGAAATCAAGGTAATCGCAATCGTTTTCAATCGGCTCCTCCGCAACAATGGCAGCCTCGAGGATCGTGGTCGGAATGGCGGCGGGTTGGAGTCTTTGCGAGGCGGATAGGCGAAATGCATCTTTGCGAGCTGAGTGCTGCTGCCCTCCACGAAGGCAGAAACTCGAATCAATGCGGCTTGAGAGGTCGTACTCGTTAAGGATCTCAGGCTGTCAATTTCCTGTCGCCCTTTTTTTTCACCGTGTCCTTCCGTCCGGCCGTCCGTCTCCTGGTCGTGTCGCAGTCGTGGACAGATATGATATGGCGGGAGCGAAGAAAGGGTAGGTTGGAAAAGTTGCCAGGGTTTCTCCTGAGCCTATCACCCCCAAGGCCAGCTGTGCGACACCGATAGCGTGTGGAGCAGGGCGGGCGCCGACCGTGGGTCAACAATTACGGCGGGACAGACTGCCAGCAAATTCGTCGATCTTTCTGACAAAAAGCGGCCACTCAACACAGAGATTCAGGGGTCTTCAAACGAGTGGAATTTTGGATGGGCCGCTGCGAAAGCGTGCGCGCGCAGTGAAGCGATCCCTTTGACATATATGGCATATTGATGCTTAATTCGTTTCGGCGTCGGGTGTACAAAACACCGAGCCTTCCTTCACTGGCGGGCTTATCTACTATCTGTAATATCACTATATACTACGTGGCTTTCAGCCGCACCGTGTAGTACCATATGATGGGATCTGCAATAAAGATCGCGTCAAGGTTTCGGGTAGAGATTCCTGAATGACTACTAAATATATAAATAAAGACTTCGTCTCGAACATAGATGCCAATGTTACTAGAGCAATATTTGCTATAATCCTTTCCATATCTTGTCCATCATATCTGTGCATCGTACCTTTCGTCAGGTTCCGATGCCAAAAGCCTTTGCCGTGTGAAAGCCCTTATTAGCGTAGCCTGACGCAATTTAGGGAATACGAAGAAATCCTACGGAATGTGCCGGGCTACCCTGATGATGCTACTCGCTAGAAGCGTACAGGTGTACCGAGTAGACGTCGAAGGATGGCACCATCTCGAGACCCAAGGGAATCTTGATGGTGCACTAATGCACCGGCAGTCTCATACCAGGCGAACGAGCAAGGAGCCAAGACGGTCCCTATTCAAGGCATTGGTAGAGTGTTGATATTTGCACGCAGACTAGTTGACTTGACACGGAGGAGCGGGTTCGAGGCAACTTAAGAGTGTGCAGGAAGAAAAAAAGACACGTATATGTATGGGGGAACACAACAGATATATATCATGGGAGAGCGTTTTCAATAAGTGAAAGACAGGGCATCATTCGTCCTTCTTTGTGGAAGGGGGATCATCGACAAAATCATCGTCACCGTCGTCTCCGCCAACATCGAGGACCCTCTCACTCACATTCTTCAAGACTCGTGCGCTCAAGCGTTTCACTGCTTTCCATATCCCTACCAATGCAGTGATGGCCCCGATGATGACAAGCCCGAGACTGATATTCTCCACTCGGGCTCGGCCCGTACCTCCTCGTCGCCCTGACCCAGTCAAGCTTCGTAGATTCCACCAATGCCATGGCGAGAGCGTCAGCATGGACTTGAACATTCCAACAAGTCCTAGGGAGAAGAAGCCTTTGATAAAGTGGTCACTCCACGTCGTGGGCGGCTCCCAGTCTGGCGACTTGAGGCCCTCGATATCCGTCACGACGTTGGTGACAGTTTCACTAATTGTACCGACAGGGTCAAACCAGAGGTTGAGAATTGGATCGGCTAAAAAGCCCAAAATGAAGATGCTCAATACAAGGATGACGAGTGTCAGGACTGCCTGCGCAAACCAGCTGCTAAGCATTGATGCCCAGTGGAGACGAACCAGACGATAGGAGAATTTGCAAGTAGGGCATTGCCAATAGTTCCTCTTCGCCATAGGATTAGCTAATCTCCAGGAATTCAAACATCCTTCGTGAACGTATTTTTGCGATCCCTTGCACTTGCATGGGCAAAGCATCCTTCCCAGCTCAGGGTCATCAGATACATAGATGGGTTTGGTCGATTCGTCCGACTTCGAGGCGTCAGTAGGAAACTTGGGTTCCACAACATCTAAGCAGATACGACACGTCCGAGGACCATATCGGCGTCGATTTGGAGCTTTTCTCGGTGCGGATTCAGGGTTGTCTCCTGGGGAAGTAGCATCATCTCCTGAGCCCTTCGGTTTGTCATGGTCCACGAACGATGTTGATTCGGGGGAAGACTGGTATGGTGTCCGCTGGCGTTCAGTGAACCACTCCATCACGGTCGTTCTAGCCGTTGGTACGCGTTACTTTTGGCTGAAACAAAGTCTGAGAAACACACCACTATCAAGGTGAGGTCGCGGTTGAGGCTCATTAATGAACAGGTGACATTCGAAGAGCTGCCAGACAGCTCGACATGGTAGATCAACAGCTTGTGGCCGCAGAATGGCCGTGGCAGGTTCGCTCAGCAGATAATGATCAGGCAAAAAAAAAGAAGTTACATGGAAACCAACAAATAAACGAGGAAGAGGCCAGCTCAGCGCTTTGTATGTAACATCCTTGTTGACATTAACCGAAGTGGCCGGCCCTTGGCACAAGAATTTGCCAGGAAATTTATCTAGCAAAGCGCGGCGGAGTAGCAGCCGCGTGCGGAGAGGTGGCGTGGAGTGGGCGAAGCTTCCTCGCGGACTTCGGTAAAACTATAACCCCGCCACCAAGGCTGGCTGGGGTTTGAGCTTGACGCGCAGCTCAGTGTGCCTGCTGGTGCGGGAGCATATGGCAGAACACCAAAGCTCAGAGTAGCTTCATCCAACCTCTTTGAGAACTGCCAATCTGCCGAAATCGAACCCCGACCTGCATTCACTTTAACGTCCGATAATCCCTAGCAAGATATTCAGCTATGGCGGACAGATACTCTTTCTCTCTCACTACATTCTCGCCCAGGTACGCAAGTTGATGTCATTTCTAGTTTTGGGGACCCTCACTGACAGAGAAACAGCGGAAAGCTGGTGCAGATTGGTATGCTCTATCCACGCTCTGCTCTGCACGGAATAAATTCTACCTGCCTTAAATATTTAGACATGACAGGGGAGAAGCTGACATAAATGACGTGGCGGCCAGAGTATGCGCTCAATGCGGTCAATCAGGGCATCACAGCTCTAGGTATCAAGGGTACGTTGGATTTGCAACCAGGGCAGAAGCCGAATAGACCTGACATGATATTGCAGCCACCAATGGTATCGTCCTTGCCACAGAAAAGAAGTCTTCCTCCCCCTTAGCCGACCAGAGTACTCTATCCAAAATCAGCCACATCACACCGAACATCGGCACTGTCTACTCTGGCATGGGACCCGACTACCGAGTGTTAGTTGACCGAGCCCGCAAGGTTTCGCACACCGGATACAAGCGAATCTACAACGAATACCCTCCAACAAGAATACTGGTGCAAGATGTCGCGAGGGTTATGCAGGAGGCTACCCAGTCTGCTGGTGTACGACCATTCGGCGTCAGCATGCTGATTGCGGGGTGGGATGAGGGCATTGAGCCTGAAGAGGAGGAGACTGAGGTCAAGGAAGGCGAAGAAGTAAAGAAGACCAAGAAGACTGGTGGCATCCAAAAAGGAGGCCCCATGCTATATCAAGTTGACCCTACGGGCAGCTACTTCCCCTGGAAGGCGACGGCCATTGGTAAGAGTGCAACCAAGGCCAAGACTTTTCTTGAGAAGAGGTACTCAGAAGAGCTTGAGTTGGAGGATGCCATCCACATTGCTCTCTTGACATTGAAGGACAACATTGAGGGCGAAATGAATGGAGATTCGATAGAGATTGGTAGGTGAACCTGGTCAAATTTGCTGCTTCAGTGACGAATACTAATCAAATCAAATAGGTATTGTTGGACCCCCAGCTGACCATCTGCTGGGTGTTGAGGGCGTTGAAGGTGCAACTGGCCCTCGGTTCAGGAAGCTTACTCCTCAGGAGATTGAAGACTACCTGTCGAGTCTATGATTGACATGTCCTCACGCTGGGTTATGATGATGCATTTTCATGTAAAATAGAGAGGCATAAGAAACTCGACAAATAAAGAGTCTTGACACGACGCATTATCTCTCTTATCTCCTCACACGCGATAGCTCAGCTGGTGTAGAGTTCACTGTGAATTCCAGGGCTGGTTGTGTCACGGCCTTAAGTGCGGCGGATAGTGATTGCGTTACGCCACCTTAAGTAGTAGTGGAACACACGTGTGTAGAGAACGGGCTTCGAGTGAGACCCAACATTAACCAAACACAAATGGGGCATCATTCAGCAGCTCGTTGAGCCATGGTCTTCTACGCGCATTTATGCCTCTCTAAAGGTTATTTGTTGGCGTGGCTTAACTAACCCTGATATGTCTCTGATTTGGACGTCAGGATAAACGAAGATCTTGGACCAGCCGCCACCGCCACAATTTCATTTCCATCTGCGACGACAAACGGTACTTTAGTCCAATCTTCTACTCTCCCATTACCATCGTCTGTTTGCTCCAGCCCAAGCTGGCCATTGCTATTATCTCCAATAACATAGACACATCCGTCTATGGTCACAGCAAGGGCATGTGACTCACCCAAGGCTACGTCCAGCACATCCTTCCCGCCATCAACTTCCGTATAATTAGGGAACCCACTTAACATCGAGAAGGCCTGCCCTCGGCAGTGCATCGTCGTCCTTGCCGTTGTAGTGCTCTTTGACGAGTCGTCATCTACAGATGGTGCGGTATTACTGCTGCTTCCGTGGCCCCACACATAGGTGCTGCTACTGTGAGTCAGTACGGCGACGGAGGCACCTCCCGCAGCGATGTGTTTAACCGGGTCGTCGGAGGTGCTAATGCCATCTAGATCGGATACCCTACCCGGAATGCTAGCAGGTCTGTGGGTTTTGTGTTAGTTCTAGGGCGGAGGAATCAGTATTCTTCTTTTTGTATTGTGAAGACCTACTGGTCGGGGGAAATGTCCCTAGCCAGGCAGCCTTCAAAACGGGCATCTCCAAGGGTTGAGACAGAGCCATCAGAGTAGAGAATCGCAAATCCAGTGTTAAATGCGGCGATTTGCTTGGCTGGGGGATCACAGTTCCATGAATGTTGGGGAGGTTGGCTGGCTTTCCACGCTGATAGTGAGGGATATTTTACCAAGACGTTACTGCCGCTCGCATCTGGAGTTTCTATGGCCAATATCTCGCCAGTGGCTGTCTCTGCTGAAGAATAAAGGAATTCAATGTCTTCTTCAATAGCGGTCGGGCAAAGACCAGCGACACACAACTTCCCATCTCGCCGGACTGAAGACCACATAGTCAGTCAGACCTGCTACTGAGGCTTTCACCAGCCATACTATTGTAAACTTACCAATGGTGTATGAGAGTCGGGAAACCGGTTTCTCAATATTGATAGCACTGAGGACTTTTGTAAATGAAGATACGTCATGTGGCTCTTCTTGGTCATCTAGATCTAATTGTCGGTTCTCATTAGAGTTGAAGAAGAGTTGATTCCAGGCATTAAACCCGGCAGCGAAAAGCTCCATGGAGTTTGGAATATATGGTTGACATGCCGACTCATGGATTACGGATAATATATGTTTGTTGATCGACTTTTAGATGTGAGAGAAGAGGGAACTGCGCTTGACAAAGAATTCCTGAGGTGGGGGGAAAGCAACAAAGCTGCCAAACTCCAGCGTTCTCTTTGCAAGAATTACTGCACGAGTCTTCCGAATCTATTTATTGTAAAACTAAATGGATATCCTGGCTGGAGTTCAAGCTACCTTTTTTTTTCGCCTTATTTTTTTTCTTTCCTTTGGAAGTATGCGACCTACTAGATTCGTCAACAGTATTTGACGCCAGCCATTTGCAGCAACACAAACGAGATGCCGCATACGATTAAAAACTGGCCAGATTTGCGATCTTCACCTTAATTTTTTTAAGAAAAAATTGTACGGCCACCGAAATGGCGATAATCCAAGGGTGATGAATTCCGAGGGTCTGATTAAAAGAGTATTTTCTTAATGAGTAAGTGGCTCACATTTCTTAGGCTAGGAAATAATCTTTCGGCATGAAGTGATCTATATCGAGCCGTCTCTGAAATCCTATTGAGACAATTGATAACATAAATTGCTTCAATTAGTATTCACAAGGTCTAAGATAGAGCATGATGCTCCCATAGCTATGTTGCATACAAATGTCTCTGTGACTGCGCGCGGTGAGGGCCGAAAAAGCAAACGACTTAAGACAATCTATGATTATGCAGGATATGAAGAAAAAATCGCTCAATATATCATACTCGTAACATATCAGATTCAGACTCTACACAGCGTCACAGTACACTGAAATTACGACGTTGGCCAAGGGAAGTGTCGGTTTCCAAGTCCTGACCCCTTGATGTTCACAGCCTCAAGCTGGCTTATACCCATGGATCCCAGCACACTATGAAACAGCACAATAGAGTAGGGTGGAAATGAACCTACAGTGTTCCGTCCAGTTATATTGTCCCACTAATTCCCGTGAATTTGTATGGATCGAACCGGCGTGTATGTTCTCTGGTTGGCTCCACCACTTGTAAGGACTCTCCTTGCAAGCCAAAGGGGACTCCGAGTCATTGCTGCTATAACGAACGGCAACACTGTTCATTCTCTTTCTCATTGGTAATAGCATATATTACTCTCTGGCTCCTGTGGAGGGTTTGAAGATAGAGAATGAAATGATGCCTTGGTGCATAGCCACCACAGCATCTCCCAGAACTACTCTGTTCCCTGTTGTTTTTCTTCGTCATGTAAGACTTTAACTTTAAATACCGGTAGATAGGTATGTAGGTACGTACCTTGGAAGCATTGATGAGCGTATACAATCATCATGTCGTCAGGTAAATGGGGCAGGGGATTAGGAAATAATAACACTTCCAGGTATTAATGTGCTGGTACCATCCATTTGTAGAACTTCGGCTGTGCCGGACGATTACCCCATTCGGTCTTTGCCAGCATAAATTCCGACATGCCGGAATTATCTAGATTATGCCAAATTAACTTATTCAGTTCGTCGCTTACACCTGCTTTCTAAATTCGATGATGAGGAAGTGTAAGAAACATTGACATCCGTGGATGCATTGATAAGCAGGAGCTGAGGATTTAGATTTAGGGCTTCTAGGGGATAGAGTCTCGTAATTGCGCTCCAGGGTTTTAATAAATGTGCGTGCCTTCTGCTATCTGTGTGTGCAGCCACTAAAACGGGTGGGTAGCAGGTAGTGGCGTCGCTTTAATCTGAAAAGCGAGCTACCCTGTACTCGTATAATTTCCTGGTTTTTCTTCGTCGATAACAGGAAGAGCTACAGAGGTGTACATTATAAATTCTTTGGCTTCTCAGACTGTGGCATATCCAATAATTGTTTCCCATCTTAATTGTTTGGCTTAGAGTGAAGCGAGTGATCCTATGATAGCCTCCAAAGATAGTTCTGACTCAGGCTGAATAGGTGGCTAGGGAAGTTAATTAACAAACATTTGCCACAACTTTCTCATATTAATGTGGCTGCCTTTTGCAAACGAAACAATCTACTCGTGACATCTAGTTTCTTTACGATTGAATCGTACAGATTACGTGAGCAAATAATCTTTCGCGGAGAATCCGATAATGAGGCTTTAATGCTGACTGGGGCAGGATACATAGTATCTCTGCCAAATTGGCCGAGTGCGTGCGTACTAACCAGGTACACCTCGGAATTGCTGGGTAAAATACCACACCAAGCAAGATACAGAACCGTTAACCTCAGCCTCATTTCGCTTTTCATGAGAATCACGTGATGAAGATCAAATCACACCTTCCCCACGAGGAGGGTGGAATTTTTGGCTTTCGCATCTCTGCTCCGCTATGCTCCTCTGATTTTCGCTCGTCTCGGTAAGGATATGCAGATTTCAGCTCATTGCCGAGCCCCGACCTTGTTGAACTTTAAGCATACCGAACAGGGTGGACCGATGAACCAATGTGCGAAGGCAAACCCGGCTCCGATTCGACCAATAGGTGAGGATCTTCACCCTATGCGGCCGTCGTTGGTCTAAACCTCACACACGAGTCAATTCATTAGGGGAAACTCGTCCGGTCAGGAAGCTGGATCACAGGTAAACGCCTTCACAAAGGTTGTTACGTGGGGCCGGCGGCAGTTTAAACCGACTTGGTGAATCCAGGGACTGAGACAGTCCTTTCTGCTCTTCGCCGCTAAGATCGATAGCCAGAAATGGACCGAGGTGTGATGCTGAGCAGCGATTGGATCACTCTCCGTATTAGAGGCGCACGAGTGGCAGACGGGGAGCACCCAATCAATTTGCGAACATGAGATGCGCCACCCAGGACGAACGAACGGCACTTCTTCCGTTTCTCAGTGGCAGCTGCTGCTTCTGACAAGCACTGGTAATAACACGGAGCTCGATGAAGCAGAGTCCGAGCCGTCTTGATTGGGCTAGTTTTCTAATGAAAGGGTCCTGCGTTGATGCGCTTTGCCCGCGATTCCCCAGACAACAGTGGTTCATGGTGCTGGGGTATTTGGTAGCGCATGGCGAATGCGGCGACTGACAGTAATTTCCATATCGGCAAATCCACCATACCTTATGCGTTCGGTATCTTGATGGCGATGCAACTTTCCCCAGCACCTTTCTCTCAAAAAACCACAACCGCTTCATCCATCACAACCTTCTATCTCCGAGACACGGCATGACGAAACTCGAAGGTGTCGAAAGATAGCACTTGGCAGTCTGGGAGTTTTGGTCTCAAATCAAGACAGGCGCTTCTCTGCCGTCCTCAATCCGGCCGGTACGGCCTGCATTGGGGAATTTCAATGGCGGAAATGCCCGACAAAAAAAGATACGAGTGACGGCGCTGCGTCTGGTTGGTCCGTCTGCTGGCCCTGACGTGGGGAGGGTTGCTCTGATCGGCCGGGCAGATCGCCCCTGTTTGGGTGTGGCTTATCGCAGATCCCCAAAAGGCCCTGCCCCTGTTCAGGATGGCCATTGCATTCCCTTGAATTTCTGCGCCCTGAAGATCCAGCAACGTCCGGCTTTGCGGCACCTAGCGCTAAGGAAACCTACCTCTTCGAGAATATGGTCCCGGACTTTTGCGATGTCGTCATGGTCTATCTGAAGCACCTACCAAGGGAGCTTGTCCAGTCCCTTACCGGCATGGCCTGGCACGGCGCTTCACGCCTCGCTCACCAAGGAACCCATCATTGGATTGGGTTTGCCTTCGGGGAGTAGCCGCCGGTGGGGCTCCGCTGGCGGCATAACCCTCGCAGATTGCCAAGTCTGGGACCGAGGCGCTGGCAAGGTTAGGTTCCATTCGGGTCAGCCATTGTTGGGCGGTATTGGATGTAGTGTTCCTGGGGTTGATGGGCAAATCACATGTATTCATCTGGGCCAAGGTCGCAAAAGTTCGCCATTCGAATCATAGCTAGCTGCCAAATTAGGTTGCTATGTGTATCCCCATGGACTACGGCAGGAACACGACGGGTATCGACGAATGTCCATCGCAGCAACCTTACGATGTTTGGCTAACTCTACCTTCTGTTCTGGTACTGGCCACCCGAGCTTGCGCCATCAAGCGCTCCATCCGGCTCATCTTTCCTCTTGCCTTGTTGGCAACATCTCCATCTTCGTCCTTGTCGATCTCTTGTTCGATTCGAGCTTAAATAGAGACCGTTGGTCGCCCAAACTGACAAGAAAGAAACTCCTCATCACAGCACTCGTCTACTCACGAGCAGTTGAATCATTTACTCAGTCACTACCAGTTTCTCTTGGTCATTCTTTCAAAGTGTCTCATCACACTTTACCATAAACTTTATCTCAAAGCCAATTTTTTCAAGATGCAGACCTTCGGCAGCTTCCTGGTTACAGTCCTGTCCGCCTCCATGGCGGCTGGCAGCGCCATCCCCTACATGGCCCCTAACCCAGGCTCCTTTGAGATCAAGCGAACCGTCAACAAGGAATTCGCTGGCCGCAACGGCCCTCTCGCCTTGGCCCGCGCCTACGCCAAGTATGGTGTTCCCGTTCCCCAGAGCCTCGTCCAGGCTGCTGAGAACGTCAAGGCCGCCCAGCTCTCCAAGCGTTCAAGCGGAAACGTTACTGCCACTCCTGACGGTGGTGACCTCGAGTATCTCGTCCCTGTCCAGATCGGCACTCCTGCCCAGACTCTGAACTTGGACTTCGACACTGGTAGCTCCGACCTTTGGGTCTTCTCCTCTGAGACCGACCCTAGCTCCACCTCTGGCCACCAGATCTACACACCTAGCAAGAGCAGCAGCTCCAAGAAGGTCTCTGGTGCCACTTGGGACATCAGCTATGGTGATGGATCTACCTCTTCCGGCGATGTCTACACCGACAGCGTCACCGTGGGTAGCCTGACCGTCAAGAAGCAGGCTGTTGAGTCTGCCAAAAAGGTTTCCGACCAATTTGCCCAGGGTAAGAACGACGGTCTTCTCGGCCTCGCCTGGAGCTCCATCAACACTGTCAAGCCCACCCCCCAGAAGACCTGGTTTGACAACATCGGTGCCAACCTTGACTCCAACCTGTTCGTTGCCGACCTCCGCCACAACACCCCCGGCAGCTACATCTTCGGCGCCATCCCCTCAGATGCCAGCAACGTCCTGTATGCTCCCGTTGACAACAGCCAGGGCTTCTGGCAGTTCAAGACCTCCACCAACCTCGGCGGCGGCGAGATCTCCGCCATCGCTGACACTGGTACCACCCTGCTCCTCGTTGACGACTCCGTCGTCAGCGCCTACTACAAGCAGGTTCAGGGTGCCACCAACGACCAGCAGCAGGGTGGTTACGTCTTCGACTGCGATGCTACGCTTCCCGACTTCACCTTCACTGTTGGTGACGGCAAGATCACTGTCCCTGGTAGCCTGATCAACTACGCTCAACAGGGCAACCAATGCTTCGGTGGTATCCAGTCCGCCCAGGGCATCCCCTTCAACATCTTTGGTGATATTGCCCTCAAGGCCGCCTACGTCGTCTTCGATGCCGGCAACACCCAGGTCGGCTGGGCCCAGAAGAGCGAGTAAGCACCTTCTACACGACTGCTCGAGCTATTTGCGCCTTCTACATGACCAATATATATTATCTTGCATGGAGGATTGAAGAAGGACTGGACATATTTCATGAACATTTTGATGATCTGCATGGGTGAGCTAAGGGACGGGCCAATAATGGTGGCTGCGATCTGGGCAACTCGGGAGACAGGGGATGGCAAAATTGCGATTAACGCTCATGCCCCTGTTTGTACATTTATTTACACTTTTCGATGCTGTAGATGCTTGGTTGAATATTTCTCCTTTGTCAATACAATATACATTTCATACTAAAACTTTCTTGTTTGTGCGCGATTGTTTTAAAAAAAATCGAGTGAATCCCCCAATTGATGAAGTGAGGTTATAGTTTTCCTGCCAGATGCTTAGCCTTGGCCCCATGTTCTTCAGCAGCCAAAGGACTTGGCATCGGAGACTTTTTCATCAGCCACACCAAGATTTCGATGCAAGCCTGCCCACTCGCAGGCGCCTTGCAGCTTACACCAGTCGTGATGGTTGGTGGCTGGCACACCTGCATACTGATTAGGGAATAGTGTTGTGTGTTGTTGCGTTCTAATACTCTTGGCACGATCTATCTCGATCTTCGTAATGGGCGGGGGGTCAACTTGGATTATGTATAATTTTTATTGTACGCAATTGCTTGTTAGTATTCGTTGCAATTTTTAATTTAAATTAAAATAATTTTGTTTTAATAAATATAAGTGTGAGTTTTTAGTTGACGTTACATATCATGAATATCATGCTCTTCTTCACCAACTTTGATGTGCGACCAGGGGGGATACGATCTTTGCTGAATTCAGTAATTATGTGCGACATGATGGTTTCTTGCAAGGGGACCAATCTGTAATAAGGGTCGCGTAATCGCGGCTGGGCTTCATGATCTACGGCGGGCTATGGGACCCTTGGACGGGACGATCGTGATAATCATGGGCGCAATTGCGCTAGGACGGCTGAGTATGACTGAATGAATGGTGATCATGTTGCCTGACATAATAATGCAGGTGCACCCAATTTCAACGTCAAGGGACAATGAGGAAATCTTGGGAAAAAGCGAGAAATCGCGCGCTCCAGTATGCGTTGGTTATGTGCTTGTCTGGTGCTTAGTCCCTGGATCCTGCTTGCGACAAGAGCTCTCGCAACCCAGCATCATCCTCATAGCGAGTCAGCGCGATGGCCTTCCAGCCCTCCCAATCCAACCCTGCATCTACGCCAACCGCCTCCCGCAGCCCTCGAAACAATCCAACGAAGCCGCTCCAGTCCTCGAGATCGTACCCTACGCAAAAGGCGAACCGGTGCTGCAGCCGGCCGTTTCTAACGCAGCGAGCGAGGTCTTCACGGCCCTTCCCCTCTAGTAAGCTGGCGAAGATGATTTCTTCGTCGCCTATATCGTTCGCGCCGTCGTAGAAGTCTGCGACGGGGAGGAAGCAGATGGGGGAGTTGAAGGCGTGGGCTGGTGGTGCTGTGTGGGCCCATTCCTAGTCGATGATGGCGGTGATGTTGAAGTCTTTGTCTACTAGGATGTGATCGCCCTTGTCGTCTGGGTGCTTGAGGTAGAAGTTGGGGTCGTTGTCGGCTGTTGATGGTGGTAGAGCTGAGGGGAGTAGATCGTGGAGAAAGCGGTGGATGAGATAGGCATCTACGGGCCGGATCAAATCTAGAATAAGTCGGAGGGATGCTGATTGATATCCTGCGAGTGATGAGAATGGACCCATGGGTCGCATTATTGAGCCCTCAAAGTCAGTGAGGGATTCTCGAGCGAATGGGCCGATATGGAGCTCGGAAAGCTGATCAAGTGAGCCAAGATTACCAAAAGGATATTTCTGAAGCTCTGTAAAGATATCGGCAAGCTGGCTCATGACCTGGTTCTTTTGTTGATCTGTTGCGAGGGACCACCTCAACGACTTGCCGGGCATTTTGTCCATGAGAATGAAACCAACACCAACGTCATTGTGGTTCGCGTTTTCGAAGGCAAAGTCATGTACTTTTGGAGCTGGCACTGAAGTTTGTTCCAGAAACCTGAGTGTTGCAAATTCGCTCTGGAGAATATAGTCGCGGAGAGTTGATGGAGGCGAAGTGGCGTTGGATCGTCGAATGCGGGCAATCCAAGTGACTCCGTCATTGAAATGGACTTCAATGTGGTAGTTCATCCCGCCCATGACGGAACTGCGTGTAGCTCGGTCATATTGAAGCGGAGGAATCGAGCAGGGTGTTCCGTCGCGGAGGCGGCTGGCTCGAGCTTCAAGGGCATGAAGGTTGATTCTTTTGAACAAGTTGTCGAGCTCACGGGTTTCAGCTTCTCTTGCTGCAGGATCGTAAGCTTCTGCGTCCTGTTAAAGTGACTGTTTAGTACTGGGTAAAGGAGTTGGTGGAGGAAGAGATATTTGGCATACTTCCCACTTGGGGCAGTTATGGAGTCCTGGCTGGAGGTGGACGGAGCAAAGATGGCGGTTGCAGAGGATGCACTCGCCCAAGGTGCGGACGGCGGGTCTGTGGCAGCCCTCGCTGTCGCAATTCCACATGGGCATTACGTTGTAAGTCTATGTACTATGCCGAAAACGAAAACGTGAGCGTGAGTAGCCTCGAGATATGCTACTAGATGCCATATGTAGTGTCGGAAGACCTCTAGTTTGCTGTGAGACCGTAGCAGAGTTGAAGCAGTGATCAATTAGTGCGGTGCATTTGCTGGGAATGGTCAATCTTTGACTAAACGGGGACTTCCTTGACAGCGGCATGGAGGCCGAGAACTCAAACTGGCACAGACAGTCTAAAAGACGAAGAACATGGCTGGTGCCTGGATATGCTGTTGGTTCTAGTCAGTAAATCCAGCCTTACTGGAAGCCCACCCACCCCTTCCCGTCGTGCTTTAGTGTTGCATCTCTGGTGTAAGTCTCTGCCGCCAATCCCACCATCGTCAGGATCGCCATTGCACGGCAGAAGCAACTTTGTTGACGCCCCGCATCGTGCCATGTGACCCCAAAAGCATAACCGGGAAAGGAATACCCTGAACCATGTGGTTGGTACCGGCATTGTTTTGCCATGGCGTGCCGTGCGGGTGTCGGGCTATCAGTACTTGTATGCTAATCTCAGTCAATTGAGAATAACTCTCGAGTAGCTAATGATTGCTATGAAAGATCCGAATTGTTATATTCTGACCTGTTGTATACATATTTGTCGATAGGAATTGCTCTTCGTGGTTCACTCTGCCTGTACAAATTTAAGTAGTCTATGCGGAGAGTTCACACGTTTTACAACGAGAGAATGAGGCTCATCTCAGCTAGATTGACAACATAGATGCCCTATGTATCACATATAAGTTCCATATTATAAGCTACTTTGTGACGCTCAATTTCTCCGGGTCTACTATTTGAGAAGTAGACGTTGATACCTTCCGAATACTGCAAAGACAAAGCCACAACCAGCTAACTAGCAGTCAGCTAAGTCATGACGGCTCTGCATGTCAACCTGAATCCTAGCTTAGAGTCATGATGACGATCTTGGTAGACGATAACTCCACGCCTTGACATCGTGTTGTTCCACTGCTGTTTTCTCACTGCATATTACCGACAGATAGGCGAATGCGGAGATCAACCAGACTCGCGATCGGCCCCTGCCGTGCGTCCGGTACCCTAGGAATGCAACGTCCGTACTTTTAATACAGAGACTTTGAAGATGCTAACCAATTGTATCTGCAATAGTATCTGCAATTGTATCTATCACCTTGAACCAAAGCCTGATGGTGTTTGCAAGCGCTGGTAATCGAGGCAAAGAATCACATTAATGTGACGCAGGACAAGGCTATTGTCGGATTTCCCCGCTGTCCCAGACATTGTGCTACCGCATTGGCACGGAATATCAACGGGTTAGAAATAACCCGATGTCAAAATTTCCGGGGGTCACAACATACGATGCATCCACTATGTATTTTGCCAAAGATCCCCTGCCTGCATGCTGAACCCATTTCATCCTTCGTCTGAAGTGGATATGGGGAAGAAGTCCGGGGCAGCAAGCGAGTGCAATGCGTTGTTTTTTCCCTTTTCTTCCCCGCAAAGAGGATCGATCGGGCAGCACACCCTCCTCAGGACATCCCGAGCCAGGTCGCATTCCGTACAAGAGATGCCGACACTATTGGGCCAACAGAGACACGCTCTCGAACTAAAAACGCCTGCCAGCTGGACCCAGGAGAATCCAGGAACCAATTCATCACGGTTTTCTTTGCCATTTTCCATTTCCAGCCTCATACCCTAAGAAGGACTATCGATTATTGGTGGGCCGCCGACTTATGAGCCGAGCAAACACCCGCGGTTCCCCATCTTTTCTCCCATCGCCATGGAACTGCCCCCAACGCTGAAGAGCTAAAAACCCCAATTTCGGAAATGGCGCAGAGAAATGCGGAGAAACACTCCGCATGAACAAGGTGGGTTGCAGTGGATGGGCTTCGAATTAAGCGTGCTGAGCCGGGGCCATTAACTAACACCCTACTTGCACTCTCACGAGAAGCTGTCCTGTTCCGGGTTAATAACCGACGGCTAGGACGAGGCCGCATGATGGACCTGGTCGTTTGCACTTTTCCGTTGGAATTAACGATCTAGGCCCCCCTGGGACCGTACAAAATTGCCGGATTTTTCACCGTTGACGTAAATGAGGGTTCAACGGCAGTGGGGAAGGGAAAGCAAAAGAACCGTGGATAAATAACAAGACTTTCCCACGATGTTTCGTCATGAGAAGATCAGATCAATCAGATACCAAGTCTGGCTGGTTTCTCACGGCTGATTACGAAGTCTCCAGATAATACCAAAGACATTCAAGATGCCGTCGTCTCCTTCGTTGGCTGCGCTCTCGCTCGCAGCGGCAGTGCTTGTCCGTCAAGCTGTTGCCCAAACCAATTGCGGCGGCAACCTCTACACTCCCGGAAGCAAGAACTTTACCCTCGAATGCTACGATGCGATTAAAAACTGTGTGGCTCAGTTTGAGGCCAATGCCACACAGGTTGACTGCAATGATGGCAAGGGCAACGTCTACTTGCAGCAGCAGGCCAACCTCGGCGCCACGGGCTCGAGCCGCAACAACGATGCTGTCATTGCCTTCCAGGATATTCTGGATCTTTGCGTCTTGGGTGGCACTACATCGGCCACGTGGGGATACAGCGATAACCAGTGGTACTGGATTGCTGCGCAGGACACCTGCTACACTGACGACCCTACGAGGACCGACGTTGTGAAGACCCGTCCGGCACCGTACTGTATCCAGGACCGCGATTCCAGTCTCTCGCAATGCTATCCTCAGCCAGACACCATCGCTCCCCACACCCCCCTCAAGGTCCTCAAGACAGCCAAGACCCCTCAAGGGTTCAGTGCCGCCGCGCGAGGCTGGAACAGTTGGGGTATCCAGGCCATGCAGAATCCCTCTGAGGTGATCCCGTCCTTCGCTGGACAGTCTGGTCTAAACTTCCATGAAGACTTTGTCAAGACGCAGTGTGGCGTCCTTGGCCAATCTGCGTTCAAAGACGCGGGCTACACACTCTGCAGTCTGGATTCTGGCTGGCAGTCATTCACAAACGTCGATGACAATGGACGTATCATCTACAACCATACGAACTTCGACCTGCCTGAGCTCGGAGACTGGCTGCACACGCGTGGCCTCGAGCTGGGCGTCTACATCACCCCTGGTGTGCCTTGCGTGGCTGAGAACAAGACCATCAAGGGTACGGATATCAGGGTGGGATCTGTGTGGAATGGCAACTACGACCAGATCTTTTGCGATTGGGACTTCAGCAAGGACGGTGTGCAGGAATGGCACGACTCGACAGTTGAGCAGTGGGCTTCGTGGGGTGTTGACATGATCAAGCTCGACTTTATCACCCCCGGAAGCCCCAGCAACGGCGCCAACTTGGTGTGCGACAACTCAGATGCCGTGAGGGCGTACAAGAAGGCCATTGAGAAGTCTGGCAAGCAGATTCGCCTTGACATCTCCTGGAAGCTCTGCCGTAACGAGACGTGGTTGCCTGTGTGGAGCGAGCTGGCCGATTCTATGAGAACGGACCAAGACATTGACGCCTACGGCACCAACACTCTGATGAACTGGCAGACCGGCCAGCGCGCCATCGAGAATTACCGCCAGTACATTGGTCTTCAGGCCGAGCGTGATGTGCCCATCACCATCTACCCTGACTTGGATGCCCTTCTTACCCTCAACCCCGAGCGCCTCGCCGGTGTCAACGACAGCATCCGCGCCACAGTCCAGAACCACTGGCTCGGAGCCGGCGCCAACCTCATCCTCAGTGGTGACTTGACCCAAGTCGATCAGCTGGGCCTTCAGCTCGTCACCAGCAAGCAATCCGTCGACGCGGCCAACTTCTTCGCCCAGTATCCCATGCAGCCTCGCAACCCCGGCACAGGTAGCAACACCCCACAGCAGCTGCAAGCCTGGATCGGCGGACCTTCCGACGATGGCAAGGAGGCGTACGTGCTGCTGGCCAACTATGGACCCGACCAGGGATCAGGTAAGTTTGGCACACGCTTGTATGGCCAGCGCAAGGTGAAGGTCTCCCTTAGGGACCTGGGAATTGACGGCGCGGTATGGAATTTCCAGGATGTCTGGGCTGGCAACTCGACAAAGGTGTCTAGTACATACACGGCTTACTTGACGGAGGGTGCGTCCCAGTTGTTGAAGTTGACCAAGAAGAAGAGCTGCACGCCCAAGTCAACTTAAGAGGAGAGAGACAGAGAGATGGGGAGGGACAACAATGATCAAAAATAGTAAATGCTAGTTCTTTCTCTTGTAGATATTACGCATCTGATGATTATGTAACACGATATTTATGACCAAGTGCTTTGTTCCTTTTGGCTACTGCGAGTGATGGTTGTTATGTGTGAAAACATCTAGGATATTCTGAGTATCCGAGCATGTAGTGAACCATGTTAATTTGCTAGACAACTACATTTACCTTTCCTTACCCAATAACCAATATCCATATGAAGTAGTCTGATTGTCCTCAAGTTGGAAATAATCGGGGGAAAATAGGTGAGTATGATGGATGTCATCTTTTCTCCACACACGTGGCAACAGGGACCGGCTGCCAAACTTTCTAGTATTACAGACGTCGATCCGGCTCGGGTTTATTGTCATAAATATGCGAGAACTAGTTGACCCAAATATAGAACGTGCGGCAGTAAACCTCTTTGATCACTAATTAATGTGGACTCTTGAATGAAGAGTGGCTTCTCTCCCTCGAAAATAGAGGATAGACATGGTGCTATCCAGAACCCTACCATTTGGTCTTATTCTTACCGTCTATTCAACATCATTTTCTTTTATAGATAATCGCGATTAGATGAACGCAGCAACTGCATACATTCTTACAAATGCCCTATTTCCATCTTAGACTCTCTTAGCTAAACTCATACACAGAAATCCTGCAACAAATTGCAACCTCGGCGGCTCCAGATGAAACCTAGTTGACATCGGCATCGCAACTAAAATAGGCCAACATAAATCGTCGCGAGATTTATTCCCTACTACCTGAAGCACTCTCTATCACGCGAGTACTATCATCATCAGATAATCCAGTCGCTGACCTGGAAGCCAGGATGGTGCGTCTTGCAGATCAGTAACAGTAAGGTGGTGGTGCTGGCGGTGCGGTCACTTGAGATGGTGCACCCAGCCTATCCTCAGCTAGAACACCACCAGCGTGAGATCCAGGTTCTTCCCACCTTCTATAAGGAGATTGGGCCTGTCTCTATTTCATGCATGCACTAATCTGGCTTGTTGGCGCAGCATCCACGATGGATGTGGCTTGCGACCTAGCGGCCAATAATAGCCCGAACCATCACGAACAGTCACAAGCAAAAAAGGCTCGCAATATGAAGTCCTGCTGAGATGGAGCGACTCCCGTCTTCTCTCATCCAGTTGATGCTCTTGGCTGGATAAAACGGGCTGGCTGATTCACATCTAATTCTGCAACGCTCCCCGCATTGCTGGGCGGTCGATCCTGGTGATTGCTGTGCTGGCGTGCATAATTCGATGCTGCTCTCCGGTATTCCCACCTAAACTGGGGTTTGGCGGCGGCGCCATGTAACAAATTTTGGGAGCCTCCTCCGAGGCCCCTATTCACAGTGGTTATGGCGTGTGGGTCAGGTGAAGGGAGTTCCCGATGTATGGGAGGGAACTAAATGCGATATAGAGTCAGCAGCCCTCAGAGACGAAGAAGATGGAGTTGCACCGCTAGCTGCATCATTCTATGTACGGCTGGAGAGCGTGGACGTCTCTCATGACTTGAGCCGATGTATGAGAAGGCATATCATGCTTTGGTTTGACGTTATGAAATAGACAGACTCAGAGACACGGGACTTATCTGCAGAGACCTGGTCACCGAACGCTCTTCAAAGGTCTTCAACTGATACTTTGCTATCGTCGCGCGGATGACTTTGGGTGGCAGCTGAGTTTGATGGCATATTAAGGCTATTAGCTACCGTTTAAGCAGCTTTAAAACGACGGGGCATGCATCACCTCAACTACTTCGAGTTTACCACCTCTTAATAAGGCGCTTCGGGAAAAATATTCAAAGGTTGGGAAACGAACCGTTATAGGACAACCAAAATGAGACGACCTCAAGCAGTGGCTTATTTGGCCGCTTCCATTGGGATCTTTTCGCGGGGACAAGCGGCCATCACCATCCCGCCTACTGTGCCGCTTGACATCCGTGATTCCAATATCTGCAGTCCCCAGGACCGCACTTATAGTAATGAGAGTCCGCCGCAGGGAAGCTACATGCCATGGTCTGACATGGCTGCTCTACAGATCGTGCCTGGGGCTAAACAATACGTCACGATTGTCAATCTCACGCCTCACAGGTTCAAGTTGACAAATACCCATTCGTACCAGTTAGATACGTTTGATTGGGGCGATATTCCCCAAGGCCATGCGCGGCAAAATACAGTTGTTTATACTAGCAAATTTGGAGCTCAGCCCGTAGATGATGGGGGTGAAGCTTACTACAGTATCGATGGTACGGACAAGACTTTTGTTATTAGAGCGACGATCCATATTCCGGATAGTTATCCTACGCGAACTATCATTGATCTGACTGGCATGGGGCTGGGCCAACGCGAATACCTGGACCCGGCACCACAAGCTCCAGTCACACTGGTCATAACAGGCAGCGAGGACTATGGTTTCATCACATCCATTCAGTTTGGTGCCGGAAACTGGATGAAGGGCATTTACGATGTCATCAAGGACAGACAAATCCAGCATGTTGTGATGCCGGGTACGCATGATTCAGGCATGAGCACCATAAGCGACAAGATCATTGGAGGAGGTTCCAGCGGGAATACACAAACCCAAGGTATTAGCATCTACGATCAGCTTTACGCCGGTGCACGATATTTTGACCTGCGTGTGGGCTCGGTTCATGACGAGCTTGACAATGCCGACTACAGCTTTTGGACTATGCACGTTAATGACGAGAAGGTCGAGATTGCAGTGGGAAACACTGGAGAATCGCTCGACAGCGTCATTAGCGAGATCAATAAGTTTACTGCTGAGAGCCCAGGAGAGGTCATCTTCTTTCATGTCAGATACCTAGTGGGACTGCGCACGATTCCCGCTGGTGGGCCGATTTACTGGACGACTGATATCGTGAACGACTTCTTCAACAAGCTGAGGGGTGTGAACAATCGCTGCGGTAACTTGGATACAAGTAGCACATTTAACCAAAAGCCAGCATCGTACTTTATGGATCAGAACGGAGGTAATGGGTGTGTCTTGTTCCTCCTCGCGGGCGATTTGCAATCTGGCGTGCCGCAAGACTCTGTCCCAGACGGCATCTACCAAGCAAACCGACTATCAATCAATGATGACTGGTCCAACATGAACAATACCGAGGCCGTGGCCAATGACCAGGCCTCGGACTGGAAGGCAATAAGCCGCGGAGGCAGCTCTGACACATTCCACATCAGTCAATGGCTTGTCAGCGCAGACATCGTCACCACAACGCTATATACCATCCAAGGCATCGCCATCAAACCCACCAATCCGGCGCTATACTGGATGGGCGTCAACAACATGAGCCCGGAGAGCTGGCCAACTGTCCTTCTCGTCGACTACATCGGCGTGGTGGTGACGGATCAGCACAGCTGGAACCAGCTCAGCGCAGAGCTGTACACTCTGGTCGTGGGACTGAATCTCTACATGGTTAGCCAGAACTGCAATGTCAGCGATGCGCGATCACCGCTGCTGCCTCAAGTGGCGAATCGAGTGATGAAGGCGGACAGTGCAGTCATGCCGTGGAAGGGCATTGCCTATGCGAATGGGACGTTGCGTGAGAACCCGCCGGTGGATTTGCATCCTGGACGGGTGGAGGTTTTGAGGAAGGGGACGAAGTTTCTGAATGGAACGGTGTTGGAGGTGGATGTATTGAATCCTGATTTTAAGTCGACGAGGGGGTGAGAAGGCATGATTGCGATGTTGTGGACCGCGGATTATATTAGCGTATATGTTTGTTGACGTTGATTTTATGAATTTGGGTGTGTTTTCGGATGTGTATAGAAAACCAATATGAGATTACCCATATGTAATATCGAAATAATGGATTTGAGATTTTTAAGCCATGGATTTCTATTTCACCGACAATTGTTAGTTTAATTGCATTAGAAGAACATGATGCAATATTTTAATCAGCCGCCATCTGTGGGTTACCCGGTAGTTGTTTAATTCCTCACCTTTACAACGTATATGTACCATTACGACAACTATAATGCTTATCGCTTTTGTAGAAGTTGAGAAACTCGGGTGTTAGTGAATGAATATCGCATCACATATGGACTCGGCTCAGGGCGACTTTGTCAGATTGGCCTTAAGAGACTAATAACGGAGATGGTGGTCGGGCTGATATAGAAGGGGCTGTGAGATTTCAGATGAATGAAGTAGGACTTGCTGCTTTCCGGGGAGAAGTAGTAACGATTTCGTCTGAGAGGTGCCTTGGATATAGAAGATGCGATATAGTAGCAGCACATCACCAGTATCAGGAACTGCCTCATAGCGCATCATGACGACCCCGGGTCCGTGATAGTCTCCGTGCGGTCGGCTCTGTCTGCGTCATCATACAAAGCCTCCGTGGCAGTACTTATTCATGATTGGTGAAGGGTTCCATTCGTTCCACGTGTGAAATCATTGATATGATTAACGGGGTAAGCATATGTGAATAGGGCTAAAGGCGCTATAAATACACTAACAAAGGGACCGGTTGGACCGCCAAATATAAATCCATTGTGTCTTGCCATTTCCTGGTGGTCTTCATGGAGCTTATTAGCATGTTAAAACGTCAGATTCCAATCAACTCATTCTCGGGTGTCACCCATGACCACGATGGCTTCTAGCTTGAATAGGTGAAAACTAAAACTAGTTGTGTATGTAGTAAAGGGAAGAAACTACATGTTTGGGTCAAAGAAAACCACTCGGCCGAACTTATACTTCATCAGGTTTGGCGTGGGAGTAAATGTAATTGATGGCGTCTGTTCTAAGCCGTTCTTGGCACATTGGGTGATTACAGGGCGGCATTGAAAAACGTGCGACTGACTGAAATCCGATGTCTGAGATAAAAAAGGGTGGCTAATTAATGAGGAACGTGTTGACTCGTTTCACGATTTCTTCTATGTCGGAATCATATACTATACATACACGGAGTAGTAGTCGCTGAGACGTGATTGATCGAGCCAACCTGGCAAATTGGCGATCGAGTAATTACTCCGTAGTGCGTATAGTACAAGCTGCTGTGCATTTACCGATATTCACTGCCGTACGCATGGTGAAAGCACAGACTTAAGCCAATCTGTGGAAGCTCCACGGAGTTGGTATCCAAGGATCCCAGCCACAGCTTTGACATTGTACATAGGTAGTATGTATGCGTGCAAGACGGATGGAGGGGCTGGCTTCCACATTTGTATTAGGGAGGTTCGTGCGTAAAGATTTGGTCGTTTTGCATGTAGCTTCGTGGCAGTGAGACGTCGCCTTCCAGTTCCTGATCTAGTCAATACAGGCTAATGGGGAAGGTGTCTCATTATTAAGGTACTTGGCCGTTTTGACATGGACCCCGTTCAGTGTGGTGATTGTATGCGCAAACTGCTTGTGAAAGCATAGACTGTGCGTGGCGTGGTCATCTTATATCATAATAAATAAAGAGTTAAAATGTATTAGACGATTTCTCTTTAATGAGAATCTTGAAGAAGAAAAAAGCAAAAGCAAAATGACCCACAAACCGTTTGATCGCGGGCAGATGCCGGTAGCGAACGATGAGCATCCACAATTCGACATGGATCGTCTGGGGTAATTCTGCGGAGTCGGAAAATATGATGTGACTGATCAAGGGCGGAGATTATTTTATTTACATGGGGAAAGATGATATATCGATTTGGGGAGTGACTGGTTCAACAGTGGTTGGTATCTTACGATGAATCTTTTAGCCTTCGCAATGCATATTCAATAAATCCTCCGACTTTTGAAATCAGGGCGCTTCAGAATCTAGCCAACAGTTGACATGATTCAAAAATGTAACAGAATATAGTGAGCAGGGACTAGAAGTGATGAGAATTTCGTCGGAGAATTTTGACTCAGGTAATTCAGCTTAGAGCCGACATGACTCGAGGCTCCCCAGATTTTTTTAATTGCCCTTTCTCCTTTATTGGCGTGGCTTTCAATAGTGTCGAGCCACCAATTCCGACGGAAATGCCCTATCTATATGTGTTGCTTCTTCTGTTGCCCAGGGGCCGCAGTTTGGGGTATGGTAAGGAGGATCCTCTGGTTTCACAGTTTCGTGAGTGCCCTGTTGCAAAGTCAACCATACAGACAACATTGAGACTCGGATTCGGACAACTATGGCAAGACAATAGAAGGATGATTACATTGATGGATTCGTCATTTAATCATTTCGCTATATATGTACAGACAAAGGATATTAAAATAGGGTATACATCATCCAAAGTACATGGCTCTACGATTGGCTAAATGGGAGCCGTGTGAGCGTGTCTATGAAGTCGCAGTCTCGCATCCATGAGCTTTGATACATGAGTAATATGCAACCACAACGCCGAATATATTCAGAAGCTCCTGATCCTGAACTTAAGATTTCTCTATTTTCAGTACAGGTCTTTGCCCGCTGAGATCCTGGTCACATGGTGTCCCTTACCTAGTCGTGTCCACGTGTGATCCGCGCTCGATTCCAAGTCTGCAAGGTGGTGGGAATCGTTGTTTGAAACTTTGTTGCTCTTGTACTGATCCGAACCCGAGCTGCCGCTAGACTTGGTAAATTCGGAGGAGAAGACCTTGGGAGCGTAGCGCAGAAGGATCATGCGGAGGGTGGGCAGGCAGGTGCAGATAATGGCAACGTTGACTTCAACGGTCGACCAAAGTATAACATCAAATTGGTCCCAGGTTGCATTTAACGATACGCCGAATTCGACAACGGACCTGAGGCGCAGGATAGAAACAATCGTGACGCTGAATCACGGATAATTAGTACCTTTTCTTACACTTCTCCCGAAGACAACTGAAGAAAAAAAAAGTGATAGGGACGAGGTTAGGAGACTTACAAAGTTCCCATGATAAACATGACAGCGACACCAATCTTCTTCTTCCAGTGGAGGTGAAGCTTTGGAATCTGGCTCAATGGTAGAGCCAACATCCAGATATCCACTGCCAAACTGCAGGCGGCAATCGACCAACCAAAAGCACTAATGTTGATGCAGTGGCCGGTTGCAGTTCCCGTATATTGTATCCAATAATAAGGGACGGGCGTGCACTGGAAAATTGCAGCAAAGACAAATGCAACACCAAAGCCAATGTTAAGAAAGACCGTTGCCCAAAGCAGACGCCTAATACCGGAGGCTGGGAAGATTTGGAGGTAAAAGACATTGAGACTGAGCTTGATGATAGCGAGCTCGGCAACGTAGAGGATATTCATGATGTAGAGAAAATAGACGTATTCCGTTATTTGGTGTGGCGGCAGTTTCCAGACGTCTTGTCCACTACCTTTGCCGTTTATACCATACGCGTCGATGACGATGCACGAAATACGAAGCCCGAGAATGAACATGATGATTTTGTCGTCGGGGCCGAGGGCCCTGGCATCACTGACAAAGTACTTGAAATATAGGCGAACAAGGACAAACACGACGGCTATTATGCCTAGAGAAAGGGAAGTGTCGCCATAGATCTTCGACCGGTTCCTTATGGGCCAGTCGCATGCAACAGATGTGGTATTCTGGGCCACTGAACAATACCGTGTTAGTTTTTGTCTTTTCTTTTCTTTTCTTTTTCTGTTGTTGTATACCACAGTAGGGAGATATATGTGAGAGAGGAGGACGGTCTTACTCAAGGCATCTACAATAGTACATGACGCCTGAACGCATGCAGTAACATTTAGTGAGATTGATTCGCTGTGGCAGATGCAGTTGAGGTCCGTCGGGGGACATGTTGATGCCTCCACGGCTGTGATCATACATGGAACCTGAGAGCAACAACAATCAGTTTCAAGAGTTTTTTTTCTTTCTTTTTTTCTCAATTTACCAAGCAACTGAGCTGGGAATAAAACCTACCGCGCATTTAGGAAAAGCAGCCAAAACGTCCGCCGGGTTCCCCGTTACATTCGATTGTGGCTGTAGTTGACCCAGACACACGGCTGGTAAAAACGAAGCTAGAAGCAACGCCGAAGCACCGAGACGAAACTGCATGATGAAATATTTTTTTTTCTTTGGCGTCTTGCTAAGATGCTGTAAGAGGATTTGATCGATGGTCGATGGTCGATGGTGGAGGTTGAGAAAAGATCAGGATAGTTCGTCAAGAATCATGAATGGTGCCATAAAGAACACCAACGCCAGGTATCCTAATACCATGTAGGTACCAACAACACCAAGTCGATGCTAAAGCGGATCCTCGACGAGGGGAGAAGAGAGAGCCGCCGGTCGATGGAAAATGTGGAACAACAAACTGACATTTGCGGGGGAGCAGATGTGGATATAATATAGTCTATTATTCCTTGCTTGGTGTTCGGCAAGCTATCCGCCACATGCTTCTCTCTGTGTCTGTGTCATAAATAGAGCGCGCGCTCTTCTTCAGCTTTCGTAACAGGAGGCAAGCCACCTCCCCATGTTTTATTATACCATGCCCGCCCGCTCGAGTCATGCATTAGACAGGTCTTACAAGGTCTGCTTGTCACGTTAACGGCACTAGAATCGCCTTCATGTCACATCAGAGGCCCAGCTATGCCTCTTGACTCGGTAGTTTGAGTATGATGGCACGGACCCCATTGGCCGCAGCGTCTTGTCTGTATCGACTGCACTGTACTACTATACATACATCAAGTAAGGTCCGAATCGTCGGGGGCTGATCTAGGTGGCAGTCGGATACAAAGCTGCTCCGTGCCTTATTCGCGGTGTTCCAGCCACCACCTGCCAGTCAGGGGAAGCGCTTGAATTGCTAGCTCGGCGCGCGGAGGCGTCGCAGAGGTGTGGGGACGGGCGGAGAGGAAACCAGTTTGGCCGTGTCTAGTCGATATTCCCGTGAAGATCACGGCCGATCGATTCGATTCGCGTCGTCTTTCCCCTGCTTCTGGGTGACGGGTGATGGGACAGACAGGTTGAGTGGCAGGCGTTCAACAGGTGATATGTCCAAGCGTTGCAACGGACGGATCTGAGCCATCGCAAATTTCTCGGGCGCAAGCGTCGTCCTGCCAAGGATATGTCAAGTGTGTTGAACGTCGGTGTTTGGAAGTATGGATGGATGCGAGGCAACCAAGGACGCCTCCCAGATGCCTAAAAAGGCATCCAGTACGGCGCTTGAGTGCGCTGGATCGCCACTCAGCAGGCCAAATAAGACCACGACTGCAAAACGAAGTCACGGGCTACCAGCAACAGACCGGCCCTACTGCCGGGTTAGGCTGAATTAGCCGGATGTTTTCCTGTATGACGATGACTCGGCTGTTTTCCCACCGTTGGCATGTCTGACTGTTAACTAAAGCCCAGTTTTGGTATCTTCCGAGTTCTCTAAAACTAGAAAAAAAGAACGGTTTTCCTTGTCTTACAAATTTCACACAATGTAACGGGCGAAAATCCCCAAGAGATGTCAGCGTTGCTCTCACACATCGCGCGCTCCACTTACACAAGGCCAAAGCACGCGGAAATAGTGTCAGAGCGTACAGCTTGCTAATAATACAGTCACTTATATGGCATTAGTCTGTGAACGGTCTAGGTGCTCTGTCCTTCTCCCCCCGCCAGAGCCAGCTGTTTCCAGACTAATCTTCACAACGTGGCCAATGATACGTGCGGCCTCCATGGCGCCGGTTCCATCCCGTCTGTCTCACATACAGTTGTGGCCACAAGGGCGGGCTAAGCTGTGTTTTTTCCTTGCTCTCACCACCTTTATGAGGCGCAAAGAGCCTGCTTGATGGGTGTGTGGGGGCTCTCTTATTAACTTGAAGGTCTGCCCGTTTTGCTATAGATGTGTTTGGCTCATCGGCAGCTAGACAAGGCCAAATGTATAGCATCTCGATGAAGTAGATCGCAGGGAGGGGAAGCCCCCGCCTCACCCACCAGCTGAATACCTTAGTATGACGCAGAGGCGCAGAAGCTGGAGAGAACAGAGAACGCCACAGCCGACTAAATAGAGAATCACGGCCTTGCTTTCATCACATGAATTGGTCAATTGACCAGAATCGACCTCCAGCTGGAAGCCAAGCGCCCAAACCGCGTCAATGCATGTTGGAAACTCTAAAAAAGGATCTGCGCCCCCAGATTTTGAACTGTTGCGGTGGCGGCGGGAAGATTCTCTCCCGGACGATGGTGGGTTATTTCCATTTCCGGTCTTGTGACGATGAAACAATGCTAAGATGTGGTGAAGTGACGGAACAACAGTGTAGAGCAGCGATGATCATTCACTTTATACCAGAGCAATATGTATTGACAAAAAAAGAAGAAGAAGAAATTGAACCTCATTTGTATCAAACCTCGCCATATTCTTCATGCTCCCCCAACTTCAGTTCGTCAGCACAAACCACAACACCAACGGCTGACTAGCAGTGTGGATTCAAGATCTATTTTGGTTTTTTATTCTTGATTAAGCATCCTGTGATCCGGTACTCAACTCTAGCAAACGGCCGTGATGAAGAAGGCTTGTAAGTTAGTATGGACGTTTCGCAGCCGCAGTCTGTGACATCAATAGTTTGCTTCGAAGAGCTGAACAGAGCACTCTCTGCCACTGGCTTTTTTTTTTATAGCGCTCGCATTCTGGTTTTTTTTTAAGCGTGGCGGCTTCTGCAATGGCTGCGTCATTAGACAGCAGATCCTCGCCTTTTCCTCTGTCCTAGTGGCAGATTCTTCAGAAGGCCTCGCCACTTATCTTATCAATCAAATCTTATCCATCAATCTGATAAGATTTTCATGCGTCTCCGCCTGCTTGCATTCATTGACCCATGAGAGACCGCAACTGCGAATGAGATCTCGCCAAGTGCTGCAAAATGTTGATGTGGCTCCACTGATGCCGAGCTCGGATTGGTACATCTACCTTGCATTGTGTGATGATCCCATTGACGGTTATTGCAGGTGCGCGACTTCTTCGGGCACATGACTCTTGAGGGGCCCATTGTCAAACAATTTTGGCGACGAAGTCATTTGCTTTCTTCACTTCTGTCGTCGAGTTTTAGGGTTTCTGCTATTTTTTTCTAATTGGTTGACGAACCAATTCACTGTCTGAAAGATGCCTCTCGCCGTGTTGCCAGCTCTCATAGCTGATATTGACCCGATATACGATGTCCAGTTTGCAGCTTTCAAAGATGAACCCATCATAGGATTTCTTTATCCAGGAGGCGTCGACCGAGCTGCACATAAACAAGGGACCATTCAATGGTGGAATCATGACAAGATTGGTCACACGATCAAATGTGTCGATACTGAAACAGGCAAGGTTGTCGGCATGGCGTCCTGGGATATTTTCTGGCGACCTGGAGAAGACAATGGCTTCAAGAAGCCTGAGGGTATACCTTGGCTGAAGGGCAAAGAAAAGGAACGATGCGAAGCTATCCTAGAGCCGATGTGGGATATGAGAATTAAGCTGTTTGGTGAACGCAACTACATATGTAAGCACTAGCCCCCCTCCCCCCAGTTATCCATTTAATCAAGCTAACAAGAATGCCCTGCAGACCTAGCAAGCATAGCAACACACCCCGATCACCAGAGAAAAGGCATTGGTAGGAGGCTGCTGCAGTGGGGCATCGACGTCGCAAACCAGTTGCAGATTCCCATCTACACCGAAGCATCGGAGACGGGGTTCTCGCTGTATGAGAATACAGGCTTTGAGAGGCTAACCCATGTGAGTCTTATTCACAAGGCGGATGTTATAGGAAAGGATAAAGATGTCGAAATCCCTCTAGTAGTGAGAATGCCTGACGTCGCAAATGGGATGACGTATAAAGAATGGGCAGATGAGGGATACACGCAGAAGAACGAGGCGTAATATTTTGAGCTATCTCAACTGAATATCATGTTAGGCCATCCTAGGTGTTTCAATTAATATACTTTTGACTATCTCATCGTTTGAAATGGACCTCATTCACGTTTGTTCAATAATCCAGTATCAGTCAACGTGATTGATGGATGTTGCATTAATCTACCGAAGCAAACCACGATCTGATACATACGACCATAGGTAGCGGAAAATTCGGGGTCCCGTCTGCTCCCCCCTAGACAAGCCGCTAACCGGCAGATTAGTAGTTGGGTGGGTGACCACCAGCGAACACCGGCTGTTGTATGTTTTTGTCTTTTTTGCTTGATATACCAAGCAGACAGTAACATGTAAGCCCAAACTGGAGCCCTGACCACCACATACGACCATATCCGTTGGAAACTACGGGATCCCGTCCGCTCTCCCAGAGTCAAGCCAATGAGAGGCAGATTAGTAGTCGGGTGGGTGACCACCGGCGAACACCCGCTGTTGTATGTTTTTGTTTCATTTTTGCTCTTCCAAACTATCAGACAGGTCTCAGAGTTGGGGTTCTGGACCGGGCAGGGAGGCAAGTCTAAGCCAGACAGACCGATGTTGTCAAAACAGCAAGATAGCTAAGTAGACCATCTAAGCATATCAATCAATGGGCTAGACCATGAGGTGGTTGGACCCGCAATAACCCAGAAATCCCATAGTGAAGCGGATAGGATACATGGGCTGGTATTAAAAAGTTGTCTCGTCCAATGTATCTACTCTGAAGTAATGTTACCAATGAAACAAACTAAGACATTGTCAAAAGCAATGACAGGAGAAATGTCTACACCATTCTCTAGTAGCTGCTGTACGATGGTGCTGACTGCAGGGCGCATTCGTGAATGCTACGTGAATACTCATGTGCGTGTCTCCTGAGCGAAGCTGCTGCAGATAGCGGTAGAAATATGGCTAATTCTCTTAGTATAAAGGCTGCTCGCCCTACCCTATTCCCTTCCCTGCTGTTAGCCCTCACATCACGCACGGTTGTAGATATGGTGCTTAAATGGAAGTAGTTGCATCAAACCAGCTCCTCGATTGCAATTGAAAGCACCCATGACGTATCTTGGAATGTATATGTTCTTTATACATTACTAATTTAAGGGGTTGATACGTCATTTAAAGAGTCTTTAAAATTACTTTGATTTTATATCTACTGAAACATCTTTCTTCAAGTATGAAAAGGCTTAGTTTAGATAGAATATGCCACAACACTGAGTTCGCTTCGTTGATACACCTGCTAGTTAACTTATACTCTAATATACATGATTTAGAATAGAAGGGAAGGAACTACTGGGAAATTGTGCATCTTCCTGGTACCTTTTTAGGAACCATCAAAATGTTGGCTCCGACTTCGAAATGAGATACTGATTATAAATCGGGTTGACAGGATATTTTTAGATACTTCCATACGAGAGTCTCCATGTAATAAACGTTTTCTCACTCAAAATTTAATTAGTATCTCATTTTATTTGAAACAGTTCTCACATTGTTACCTCGATGAGGTTACTCAGATGCATACCGGAGAGGAATACGTAAGCCGTCTTGTCTCAGTCTTCGCAGGCATAGTGCAGGCTGTGAAGGAGCATTCTTACCTACTCGGAATTACTACCAACGGTTATATTGCAAGACGAGTAACACATTTCAAATACATGGTATCGTTTTCAGCGGCGTTGTTCCAGAGGCGGTTCAAATAAGGGTGGCTATCAAAACAATACGTCAATATAAGAACAACTGTTCGCTCTATGATGCCCCATCTTAATCATCACTTCCATGCAACTTTTTGTTCTTTCTTTTTTCCACAGAAAATCCTCACCAGAAAAAAAAGCACCTATCCAATCATGCGTAAAACGCTTTTAGCCCTCGGCCTGCTAGTTTGGCCAATACATGGCCACAGCTTGGATTCGCGACCTAGCTTCCGCTCTGGCGATGACAACAAATCCCAGCTTATCCATGACTCCTGTGGCCAAGCTGTGTGTCATGAACATGTAACAATTATCACATTTATATTTGGCGCGCAGCCTACCCCGGTGAACAACTATAGCACTGTCACCCAGCCATATACAGGGACGTCTCTTATCACGGCACCTGTGACTAGAACTGTTCCACCAAATGGAACCTGCTCAGGCACAGTTTTGATCCAGACTCCTGCAGTATCTTCTCCCTCACTATCACACGCGCCGTCTTATATCACCATAACGACTGGTTATACGGGAGCATTGCCAATAATCGGAACGATTACTACTACGATTCCGCCAAGCGGCACTGCGCCAGGAACCATTTTCATAGAGACACCACTGCCCCCCACCATGACTTTCCCTGACCATATGGGAACTTTACTGTCTTCAGCTGCAGGAGAATCAACTGCACTACCTACTATATTAACAACGGAAACAACCATATCAACACCGGATCCAATTACAACTGTGATGTTTCCAGTGTCATCAGTAACAGAGCCACCTACTCTATTAATAGAATCAACCACATCAACAACAGAGTTAACTAATACTACAATTTCTACAGCGTCGTCTGCAATAGAGCCATCTACTATATTAGCAGTAGAATCCACCATATCAAAACCGGACCTAACTTCAACTGAACCATCTATAATATTATCTGCAACAGGATTACCCATACTATTAATAACAGAATCAACTATATTAACAACAGAGCCAAGCACAACCGGGACTTCTACCACATCATCCGCAACAGAGCCACCCATATCAACAGAGCCACCCATATCAACAGAGCTATCTACAACAACTCAGCCAACTACTCCTGCAACTTCTACGTCACTTTCCGTAACAGAGAGTCCCATATCTACAGAGCTACCTCCAATAAATGAGCCTACTACAAGTCCAACTTCTACAGCATCATCGGCAACAGAGCCACTCATATTGGCGGAGATATCTACCACAACTGAGTCGGTTATATCATCTACGAGTACTAGCACTGAGCCGATCATAACTACAACTTCCATAGCATCATCTACAACTGAGCTTGGTACATCTACAGAGCTACCTACAACAGTTCAGCCGACTACAACTTCTCTAGAATTATTTGCAACAGAGAGCTCTATATCTACAGAGATATCTACCACAACTGATTCGGTTATATCATCTACTAGCACTAGCGCTGAGCCGATTACAATTGAAACCGCGATAACATCATCCATAACGGAGCTTAGCACATCTACAGAGCTACCTACCACAACCGAGCCTATTCCATCGTCTACGGGTACTATCATGGAGCCTATTACAACTGCAACATCTATAGCATCGTCCTCAACGGAATTACCTACGTCCACAGAGCTACCTACCACAACTGAGGCGACTACATTATCTACGAGCATAAGCACTCAGCCGCCGGGGCCAACATTTTCTTGTGATGCCGGTGGCTTCCTCATCCAATCAAATACCCTCTATCGCCTCAACTTAATTACAGGCGAAAATCCGATCGTACAGAAACATGTTGGCCCAGGGGGCAATATTAATGCTCTCGGGTACAATGTTCTAGATAACTTCTTGTATGCTTTTATCAACGTTGGCAGCTCTCAGCAGCAATTGATCCGTATCGATGCTGCGGGAAACGCGACGCTCCTACCGCTGAAAGTGCCCAATGGACTTAATGTGGGCGATGTCGATGAAAAGGGCCAGTTTTGGGTCTCAGAAAGAGGCAGTAGATGGGCACAGATTGACCTAAATCCCAAGTCGCCTACATTTGCCCAAATAGTCGCACAAGGCACTTCTAGCGGAACTTCCGTGGCAGACTGGGCCTATCTCGAAAATGGAGGCGACTATCTCTATTCTATCCGCCTGGGGTCATCTGCCACTGCAGTGAGATGGTCCCGCACCACGCATAAATGGGAGACCTTAGACAGCTATGGACAAGTCATGGGAGGGCACAGTGGATTTGGGGCGGTTTACACTGTCGGTGATGAGCTGTGGGGGAGCGATAACACGAGCGGCGATATAATAGCATTTCCAATCTTGAAAAAGGGAACTGCGGCTAGGAAAATTATTGATGGTCCGGCTACTGATTCTAATGATGGAGCCCGATGTTTCCGAGCCCCTCCTCCACAGAAGCAGTCGGACGGCGGAATAGTGCTTAAAAGATTCAGCGCGGTCGCGGCATCGTGATTATAAATATATCATTTTGTTGTCTTCGAATAATTATTTTACTTGACAGCAAAGTCTCTGTTAGTAGTCTCGATGACATTTCTATATATGAAGGCCCATTGTTTATTCTGTAGTGACCTGTCTAGAATGCAGTCTCTCTACTTTGCGTTAAATAGACGAACACTTCGAGATCCTCGAATCTAAGTCAAGACAGCTGTGATCGAGTAGCATTTTTGCATCAAGGCTATTTGTGCGTTTAGTTATCGGATGACGTGTCCGTAATAGTCAGTCGAGATGAGAACTAGCAAAGAGCTGTCTTGAAAAGATTAGCATTGAGATTCTTAGTGAAATCGGGCGCGAGTGGTGTGTTGCAGTATCTGTATCTCCTGATTCAGAGAGACTCGGACTAAATGATGTCACAGATCGGACATATCGTTGGAACCTCCGCAGCGAATTCCGTTTCTCAACCACTTTTTACTCCGAGCCCTGTCGAATTGGACATGTCGGTTGGTTGAGACAGACCATCGCATATAAAAGACTGGAGACGATTTAATAAAATAAACAACAAAAGTACCATGGGATTTCTTAGTCCGGGAGCACGGAGTGATCGATCCGTGCTTCCCGGGCAAGGAATTGGAGTATGCAGTTGATGAAAATGAACCTGAACATCCGAGCGTCTCCTACTCGGGAATAGTCCACAGGGACTGAAGACTCACCTGATTCAAACTGCCAAAACACGTTGAAAGACTCCCAACCATACGTAGCAGGCCACCGTGATTTTGCCCGAATCATGCACAGTTCCAGATGGGTTTGCTAAAATTGAGAAGAGGCTCCAAACTGTCTATAACTCCCATCTGCGGAGTTACAGCGCAACTCGAATACTTTTATTGATATGTGCCCATAGTTATGAGAAGTATTCTAGAATGGAGGTTGAATGCGCAAGCCGGTTTTGGTATCAACAAAGCAGTGCCGTTTGGGCGTTGCTTGTGGCTGAACACTAGCGCTCTATTTGCCGTGTTTCCGAAAACTATTGGAACTTGCATAGCGACAATAAGTAACGGTTCCTTCTGTAATTTAATTGTTTGTATCGTTTGTATATGAATATATGCGTCTGTATGAAGGAAGGGGAAAAAATCATGATATTCCCCTGAAGAATAGGATGCCAGAAGATCAATTTGGTGGTATATGATCAATGTCGCACATCGCACTCACCAAGAAGTCAAACAGTCATCGTAATCAGTGGATGCCCATTGAATTTTCGCTACATTCATGTACGTGAATCCCACCAAGCTCGTTGTCATGGATGCCACCTCAATCTATCCTGACCAGCCCCGCGCCAATCCTACCATCCACCAGCTTGCGCCAATGACGGAGACCTTTGGACTTTTTACGTATGAATACACTTTGCCACAGACCTGTCCATCATTGCCTTCTTCGGTAGCTGCTAGATGATGTCTTGGTGGTGTTGGGCAGTATATAGCTGTGACATTCCCGTGCGGAGTCGACGTCCTGGCCCTGGCTTGGCTATCGCCAAGCTTTATTACCCCAGAGTTTATCGTCTTCTTGCCATCATACTTCGGCAGCCATGGAGAAAGAAGAGGAAATCCATGACCAACACCTCCCGGCTAGTCACCCCAATCAAGTGGTCGTCCCAGCAGAGGGCACCACGCCCTTTACCTATATAAAGCCGCAGGCGCGTAAGCCACACGACCCTGACGTAACATTTGAAGAGTACCACTACTATGCTCACGCGACTCGCAAGGCCGAAAGCGAATATGTGGCGCCCAAAACAAATTGGCGTGAGATTTTGCTGCGCAAGAAAACTGAAGGACATGATGAGAGTGAACAGATGACCGGGCGAATGCCTACGGCGGAGGACCTGGAGAGTCGTGCTAACAGATTGGAGATTACTGACGAAGAATGGGTAAATGCGAGTCGTGCGTTCAGAACGGCATCATGGGGTGCTTGTAAGTGCTCATGATTGACTGTTGACTAGGAAATTACTTATACTGATGGCTTGCCTCACCTACCGACAAGGCTTCTATTTGATTACTACAGACATTCTGGGACCATATGGAATTGGTTTCTCAATGGGCACCCTAGGATGGGGTCCAGGTAGGCAATAACAGGAAGATAGAACCTGTCTCGAAAGAAACTAACAAATCTTCACAAGGCATTGTTCTCTACACCGTCTTCGGATTCATGGCAGGTTACTCGGGCTACCTCATCTGGCGCATCTATCTCGGTATCGACAGCTACCAATTTCCAGCTCGAAACTACGGTGACATGGCTTTCCGAACCTGGGGCACGCCCTTGCGCCACCTCACCAACTTTCTCCAAGCTCTGGCTTTGCTCCTCATCTTGGGACAAGTCACAATCCAATATGGTCAGAACATTTCCGAGATGTCCAGGTTTCGACTTTGTTACGTTGTATGTCCTGTGCTGTTTGTCTGTGTGGGCTTTTTCCTCACGCAGATCCGTACGCTCAAAGCATATGGGTTGGTCGCCAATTTTGCTGTATGGTTGAATCTGCTCGTTATTTTCATCAGCATGGGTGTCATTGCGCATTCTCCCCCCAACTTTGCGGTTTCGACGCTGGGATCGGCCGGCAGTGCCGTGGATCCTTCCACCATCAAACCAGATAAAGATGGCAACTACCCGCCCATTATTCACTACAACGGCCTTCCAAAGAACGGCTTGGTAGGGTCCATAAATGGTCTGCTCTCTGGAGTGTTGGCCTATGCTGGCGCGCAGCTATTCGTGGAGTTCCTAGCTGAGATGAAGCGCCCGCGAGACTTCATCAAGGCAATGTGGGGGGCCCAGTTCTTCATCTACACGGTATACCTCGTATACGGATGCTTCGTTTATCACTACCAAGGCCAATATAGCTACAATCCTAGCTACCAGGGAGTGAGCGCCTACGGCTGGCAGACCGTGGGCAACAGCATTTCGCTGCTGGCTGCCCTCATAGCCGCTGGGCTGTACGGCAATATTGGGATCAAGGTCCTCTACAACAACGTGCTTATTGATATGTTCAATGCGCCCTCTCTCATCACCACAAAAGGCAAGATCATCTACGCCTCGATTGTGCCGATCTGGTGGGCTGTGGCATTCGTGATTGCGGCAGCCATCCCCGATTACTTTGGGTTTGTCAGTGTGATTTCGGCATCAACGCTATTGAATCTAACCTACACTCTGCCGCCGGTCTTTGCCCTAGGCTACGATATCCAGCGGCATGCCATCCGTGAGGACATGGGTGAAGGGTTCAATCCACTAACAGGACAGGTGAAACGGAGCGAGACTCAGCTCCAGAGATTGACTCGTGGATTCTTCAGCGGAGGGCTCTGGCAGATTGCTATTAATGTCTGGCACGTTATATACTTCTTTGCGTCGTTGTCAATGGCTGGGTTAGGATTGTATGCCGCCATAGAAGGCGAGTATATATACCCCCTCTCCATTAGCATCCATCTCTCACTCTGTCAAAACACACACTCACACACATATACACACGCTGATTCTAATTATTCACAGGCATGATTGTTGCTTTCAAAGACTCACAGCTGAACTCATTCTCTTGTCGTTCTCCTCTTAACCTCAATGGCTAAATTGGACGTACTGCGACATTCAGGGAGAATGAATCAGTCTAAGGATATCAATGACCAGAGGTCTGTGCAAGGTAATTGCTTATCATGTTATTTGATCCACAGAACGGAAATTTACCATTACTGGGGTATACAGGACATGGGGGTTAGGAAGCCAAACATGTATCTGTATCACGTACTTTGAAAATTCGTCCAATTCGTCGTTGTCGCTTGAAAGTTTCGAGTCAGACGCCTTTGAACGATGGTGGTAATAATATGAAATCAAGTTAAGCTTTCTCGCTTATTTCATGAAGCGAATAGATTCTTCGTTTACCAAAGAATTTCTCACCTCGGTCTAATGGCGGGTTTCGGGGCAAAGTTCTCCAAGAACCCAATCTACAAGGGACCATGTTCTCCCAAAGTATGGTGTTGGTAGAATGGTCATTTGTAATAAGTCTTGTTTGGCAACCTCATCAATGTATGAGTTATAAGAGAGCTGACTAGCCTAATCTAGCGGCTACCAACAAGTTTTCAGAATCCTTTGAAATGTTTAAACAAATAAAATTGGAATGTCAAATCCAAAAATCTTCCCCACAAGCCTCTAGATGGATCACCCTATATTTTAGCCCTCAGTCTTTTTTCACTCCATTATTGTTTTCAGCTTCATCAAATTCAATGGCAACAAAAAGTTCTGCAGAGGCAAAGAAGGAGTTTCGAATTGGCACTCGCAATTCCCAGCTTGCCCTTGTGCAGGCTGGGCGCGTGTCCAATGCCCTGGCTAGCATCCACCCTGCGGCCAATTTTCCCTGGGTGACGATTTCAGTAGGTGGCGACGTGGATAAGACCAGCCCTTTTCAAAAGTTCAGTAGTGGTCCATCTGATGCAGCTAAAAACATCTGGACTAAGGAGATGGAGGCGAAGCTCTGTACTGGCGACCTTGATTTGCTAGTCCACTGTCTGAAGGATATGCCCACCACCCTGGCAGCAAGTTGTTTGCTTGGTGCTATTGTGCATCGAGAAGATCCTACCGATGCGCTAGTCGTGAAAGGCGGCTTGGAGTACACCAACTTATCTCAACTGCCTCACGAATATGTTGGTTAAATCTAAATCCCAATGTAACACGTTCCCTTGTTTTATGGGATGGCTCTGTGGTCGGCACGAGTTCTACTAGACGGAAAGCCTTGCTGAAGTACAGCTATCCTCATTTGCTTGTCCAAGAATGCCGCGGAAATTTGTTAGTAACCAATATTATTGAGCCTAGGGTATAATAAATACTGAAAAACGTCACAGGGATACGCGGCTAAGGAAGCTTAATGCGGAAGACAGTCCCTTCGCAGCTATCATTGTGGCAACTGCAGGTCTGTTGCGCATCAAAATGGAGCATCGCATCACTAAGCGACTGCCGCCGTCTGAGTTTCCGTACGCCGTCGGCCAAGGCGCTCTAGGAATTGAGATTCGTCATGAAGACACCCGTACCTTGAGTATTGTACGAATGATTGAGGATGAGAAGACGCGGTGGATATGTCTTGCTGAGCGTTCGCTACTACGGACTATTCAAGGCGGGTGTTCATCGCCGGTCGCGGTTCACTGCACTGTGGAAGACTCTACTTCTCATCAATTTCAACTCAAACTAGACGCATCGGTGTTCCATCCGCATGGCACGAAAAAGATATCAGCATTCTCTATTGCCACTATAAGCAATGACTCAGATGCTGAGGCTCTCGGTGCCGAAGTTGCCGGCCTCTTGTTCAAAGATGGAGCCGACAACCTATTGGAAGAGATTAGACAGCTCAATGAAGACGCAGTAAATGCCGCTCAAGACAGACGTTGATTGTCCTCTATTAACGATTAGCATTAATATATTTGATGAATGAGATCACTGTATACCATCCTACCTAGCTATCAAAGTAGACGCAAGCCGATGTTAACAACGGCTGAGAGAGAGTCTTGGCGAACAGTAACACTCAATACAAGGCTCTCTAGATCCTTAATCTTAATTGTATTTCTAAATAAGTCACAGCAAATACTTGGGCTTTTCGCTTTCGAAACGTTCGTTATAGTGTTGGAATGTGATATTATCACGTTATGTTTGTCTGTGGAATTGGGTCATATTCTTAATTCATTACTTGTTCTACTTTCTCTTGTGGCAGGATCTTTGTTATTTATCTAAGAGATAGTATAGTAGTCTCTTAGAACTCTTTACGCCCGGTGTCTCTTTTCCAGGGATACCTTAATATTTAGCTCTATATAGTAAACTGGAATTCTATAAGGGAATTTCAGTTATATAGGTATTAGATTATATTTAGTATACATTGGCTCTTATGTTAGTGATCGAGTATTTTTCTTTAGGTTTATTGACACTGCTCCTATTTATTAGTAGTATTCTCAGTTAATTAGTTTGCCTTAATCATTTTAAAATATATCATTAACTTCCGGCTACATAAATTAATTAATTACGCCTGTCATTAGTCTTGGCCTTGAGGGCTTCATTAGGGCCATTCTCTTTAGGCTGCCCAGGGCTCTCATAAGCCTAGGGCTTTTATAGTAATCGATCACTATATAAATTTTCAGCCAGCGTAAAGGCTTAACCAAGCCTACCTAGGTAAAATATATCATTCTATGGGTTTTACATAGGGAACTGTCTTACACCTGGTAATGCCTTTACCTAGTGCTGAGGTTATTTAGGCGAACTGGCTCTTACTATTCTCCTATTTGAGGAGTTCCTTACGGAGGGTAGTGAGTTAGCTTCCAACTAGAAGCTCCGCAGTGCGACAGATATTAGAGCAAAAGCCTGGGTATATTCCATCCCTCAAAGTAACATTCATTTAAAACGTCATCAGGGCATTAGTAATTTCGGGTCTTGAATAACTGAAAATTATATTCGGCAGTAAAAAATCGCCTCGAATCTGTCATCCAGATATCCCGTAGGGCAAAATATCCAGCTCCGACTCCGAGTTTGATTGCCTATATCGGCAATCATATCCGATTGCCAGTTGAATACACACAATTGATATGGTATAAATGGGAATTTTATATTCAGAATACATAATAATTCTTATCACATACAAATATCTAATATGCATGTAATATCTATAAGATGAGTCTTATCCATATTTATGTGTCTATCGCACCCTCGTGGCCGGGACCTTTGTATGAAGTGAAGTATAGAATGACTCTTCCTAAATCAACATCACATCGACTGTTAATATAGTGTTGAGTTGGCCCTCTAAGCTCTGAGATGCCCATATGAAATAACTTTTATCGATATTTATGCTGCATGGGTTAGCGGACGTATTAACATTCCTACTTTTCATGTCTAAACTATTCATATATACTTTTATTCAAACTTGATATTCAGTCCATCTTTCAACTTCTTATCGATGCCAGCGAACTTTTATAGTACTATAGACTTATATTATACTTTCATTCAGTCGAAATCCTATTTAATGATCTCTGCCCTTTCATTTTCAGCATATATCTTCACTTGAGAATCGAATAATAAGAATGGTGAATGATTCTACGAGCACAGTTTCAATCGCAGGGAGCCCTCCTGTGGAACCCAGAAAAATAACGAGAAGAGGGACTTGCTCTTTATGCTCTAGTAGGGATAATCCCAGACCTGCATTCCGTGATCTTGGCCATGTAAAGATCACGCCAGGGATCAATAGCGTATATCAAATTCGCCATTTAGGTTCCATGTGGATTAGAAGTGAATAGCCATGAGGTAACCCGATAATTATCATCTACGAAGGATTAGCCTCCCTTGATGCGGTGCCACAGGGACTTGTTGCCTTTAGCGTTGTTTAATTCGAGTGACTTATCATAACTATCGATCCTCAGTGAGATACATAGGATACCATTGTCAATAATGGCTATCTTTGTCGTACGGGATTGCGTCTCCAGGAGCAGCCTCGATCTAGCTAGGTAACTTTGATCAACTATGCCCTAGGAACGTGATCCAGACCGGAGCATGCCCTGTAGCCAATTGCCTAATTTTCAATATAAGCCATAGCTATGGAGGTAGATTCAGGATAATCATATAAAATGCTAGAAGAAAAGTCCTGACAATACCCTAGCTATATGATTATACTAGGCAGCCGATTACCGATCATGCTCTGCCTTCAATACCTTCGGGCCCAGCCAAGCCGACTAAGTTGGACAAGATTATCGGCTGCGATCGAGATCACTCTGACAATGACAAAGGGATCAACAGATCAGCGAACCACTAAGATTAGCTGACGTAGACTGACCAATCAAGACTCAGCTCAAGAGAAAAAAAGGCAATAACAACGAGTATAGTATATAAAAAGGAGTATGCCTAATGTTTAATTACTGAATTAAGCCGGTTTCCCTTAGGAAAGCAAGAAATTAAAGTAGGACTAGATAATGGTCTCTCTATTACAAAGAGAAGGCATGCCTATATAAGGCTATTATGCCACCCAAGGTCTGTTAGGGATGAAAAGCTTGCAATAGCCCCATGTACCAAGAAATCGGCATGCTCAATCAGCTATATATCTTTAATTCCAGAACGTTCGCCTACTCATAGCATGACAAGTCCTGCTCTAGGAACTTTCAATAGATGATCAGCACGAGTCACTAGAGCATAGGCAGATGGATCGCAGTGATCAAGGCCCTTGGAGTGGCATTTATGCCGCGTTATTCGCATTGTTTGATGCAAGTAGGATCCTTGCATCTTCCAGCATGATGGTATCTATATGGAATATTCAGACATGCGGCCACGTCGTTGGGGCACCAACTGACAGGTCATTCTGCACTCTGATACGATGGGTGGCGATCAAATTGAGAGAAGTTGGACCACTTGAATGGGGAAACCGTTGATTGTCTTGTCTAAGGAATATCAATCTGACTTAGAGTATTGTTCTTCACGGGTTTAGGGCCATAAAGTTGTAATTAGGTGCTAGTCAGGTCAGATATTGTTCTTCAAATTCAAAGAGGGTGCGAGGTTTAGCCAGCTTAGTTAAATCATATTCACGAAGCTCTGGTACAATTTACAATTTTTCCTCAGTCAACTGGAATGATCATAATCGTTTATACAACTCAGCAGTTCTATGGGTATTGATCCTTCTACCAGAGTGTATAAGTCAGAGACGGAGAATGAGTAGATATGGCCGGTGTCCAGTGCGTTCTAAATTGTCGAATGAGTGTGACGGGACAGCAGCACAGCTTCGAAACAGGTCTCTCTATATGTTACGTAGTTACAGGTTTCATATGTGATTAAAGATTCAGAGACGATTCACTCACCAGTGGAGAAACTGCCTTGCTAAGCAGGTAGGAATCCATTGATACATGCGTCTTACTCACGACCTTGTACATACGACCATAGGTAGCGGAAAATTCGGGGTCCCGTCCGCTCCCCCCTAGACAAGCCGCTAACCGGCAGATTAGTAGTTGGGTGGGTGACCACCAGCGAACACCGGCTGTTGTATGTTTTTGTTGTTTATTTTTACTACTCAAAGATGAATAGTCAGATACCTATAGACGGTGTTGACGAACCTGAACTTCACATACGACCACATCCATCGGAAAATACGGGATCCCGTCCGCTCTCCCAGAGTCAAGCCAATGAGAGGCAGATTAGTAGTCGGGTGGGTGACCACCGGCGAACACCGGCTGTTGTATGTCTTTTTTTGCTTGTCTAGCAACCGTTTTGTCTTTGAATGGTTACCTCGACCTAGTTTCAGATGCCCTTGTCAGTCTCGAGAAAAGACGTAGAGCTAGAACAGCAACGGGCCCCTGGAGAGCGTCTAACGACAAATATGCATTCCTCTCGGAAAACGTAGATTGTGTGTAACTTTTAAACTCACCACCATGCCGCACTTTAACAACGAAGTAACCGAATAGTAGGTCAAGGTTTGAACGGGAGCAGGAAGGGTGACCGATGGGAAATACTAATTCGCCAGTAAGCCGGTTATAAGGATAATTTCCCTGGGTTAATTGGGCTAATTGGTACGCAACCTAACACAAAATATGGTCCTGCCTGTATATAAATACAAGGTCAGAGCAAGCCAACCAAGATTGTGGCGTGAATAGCTAGCGTAGAAAGGCGTCGGCTCACGAGGCCTTTTCCAGCACAATAGCAATCAACTAACGAATGCCACTATAACGTAACTTCGAGAGAGCCAATCACTTCCTGACACAACCCTCCCTCCAACTCAGTCGCGACCCTGCCGTTGCTCTTCCTTCCAGCTTTAATATATAACTAACCATAGTGCCACATCTATCTATTGCGAAACTCATCTTGGTGAAGCTAGGATATCGAGAGGATTTCCAATCAGAACAATAGCCACAGCCCGCAGCCGCAATAGGCTAGCCGTCCATAAAATCCGTCGTGAATTGGTGTGAACACAAACGAACAATACCAAGTGACCCAAACTGAACTCATCATGCATATAAGCCTATTCTATACCATATTCATTAGGCAGCTTAGTTGCTCATTCCATGCTAATTGCATAAAGTTGATATATATCTAATGGTTTCACACAATAACGGAACTATAAGTGCTCGCACCAGCTCTAGCCATGAATTTTGGAGTCTCAACCCCATTAGAATAGCTGCCCAAGCCCCCCCCCCCAACCGCCCGTCGTCACGCAACATCCCTTTCCACATGTGCACCCTCTAATAACGGCTGCCCGTCGGATTTCCATTCTCAAGAAATATTGAGATAGGATGGTATCCCTAAATGAATGCACTTTCCGGCTGCAGCAATGCTCCGCCGATGACGACGAGGCAGCCCTTCGCGCTAGGCTGAGCCAGGCCCTTGGCGATGTCGAGCCTGGCGACATCCGCATTCACTCGCTGGCTAAGACCCTCAGCCTATGTGTAACACCGATCAAAACGGCAACTCTGACCTTCGCACAACTCCCGTCAATCATTGAGACGCAGATCAATAAGAGGACGTGGACGATCCAGCACCGCCCGACACTAGGCTCATCCTCGACACTCATTTCTCTGGGCTGACTCCGTTGAATGACGTCGAGGCTCATCACAAATTTGAGTGAGTTGCTAAATTTCGAGCCTGGCGTTTCTAATACAGGACCAGCTGTATCGCCATCTCAGGGCTTGCTTCTCACCCGTTCGGATCCTGACAGCCAAAGGGCGATAGAAGCTGGATGTGGATCAGGGATGCTATGCCCAAGGCCATACCTAATGTCAGGGCTGTCATTTTTGGCTACGATACGAAGCTAGACGAGAGCGATTCGTTCCAGACCGTTTCTGATATCGCCTCGTTCTTGATTGAGAATTTAAAAGTCTCCGGCCTTGCGACAAAGCCGCTCATTTTCCTAGCCCATAGCCTTAACAGCATCGTCCTCAAAGACGCCCTTCTGGCTTTGAATAGCAGTGGCCATAATCAGCAGATCCTGCGCCATGTGGCCGGGGCCGTCCTATTTGGTGTCCCGTCTCGTGGTATGGAGACGCGGGCCTTGATGACGATGGTCCGCGGGCAGGCTAACGAAAGCCTTGTACAGAACCTGACAGCGAATTCAGAGTTCTTGAAAACTCTGGAAGATCGATTCTTTGAGGTCGTTTCAAATACATCAATGAAGCTGTTCTGGGCGTACGAAACTAAGACTTCTCCAGCGGTTGCCGTAAGTGCGATATCCTGCAACGAAGTGCTAGCTGACCTTTATAGAAACAAGCAGATGGGTCTTTCGCAAGAACTGGACCTCAGGAGATATTGGTGAGCCAGCAATCTGCAACCCGAGACTTGTATGAGGCTGGCTCGAAGTCTATTTTTTCCATCAACGAAAATCATTCGGACATGGTCAAGATCCCTGAAGGGGACCCTAATCTTTCAATTGTCTTCGGAAAGTTGCGACAGATCTGTATAGCCCAGGAAGACTTAGAAATGAATCATCCCTCTAAGCGTCCCAGAACCGACTCCATGTGCCTGACATCCAGGCCGCATAAAATAAGGGAACGGTCATCCTTAATTACAGAGCAGAACGAAGCTCTTCTTGACTCCTTACGATTCGAGCAAATGGATGCTCGCCAGATGACCATCAAAAACGCACACTCCAAGACATGCAAGTGGCTGCTTGACAAATCCGAATATCTTGACTGGCTTAATCGTTTCAAGCTTGGCGAGCATAATGGTTTTCTATGGATTAAAGGGAAGCCCGGGACTGGGAAGTCAACACTAATGAAGTTCATTGTTAATGCTGCCCAGAAGAAAATGAAAGATGAGATTATCATATCTTTCTTCTTTAACGCTCGTGGAGATGACTTAGAAAAGTCCATATTTGGGATGTACCGATCCATGTTATGGCAGCTTCTTAAAAAAACTTCCAGAGCTCCAGTATATCTTCGGTTCTCTCGAATTAGGAACTATAACTAGCAGATACCCCAAATGGACTATCGAGTCACTGAAAAAGCTCTTTGTAGAAGCTGTAGAGAGCCTTGGGGAGTCATCTCTCGTGTGTTTTATCGACGCCTTGGACGAATGCGACGAGAACCAGATCCGAGATATGATATCCTTTTTCAAGCAATTAGGCGAACAAGCTATGTCGGTCGGCACTAGACTTAGAGTCTGTTTTTCGAGTAGACATTACCCTCATATCACAATAGCCAAAGGACTTGAGTTAATTCTCGAAGGCCAAGAAGGGCATTGCCAGGATATTATCAACTATCTAGACAGCGAGTTAAATATCGGAAGCGATGGCCTCGCTCAAAAGATCTATACTGACATTCAAGAAAAAGCATTAGGAGTCTTTATATGGGTTGCCCTGGTAGTGGATATTTTGAATAGGGAGCATGACCGTGGCAACGTTGATGGGCTTCAACAAAGGCTTCGAGATGTTCCTGGGGACCTACACGAGCTGTTCCGCGATATCTTGACGCGTGATCGGGAAGATAGAGGGGAATTGCTTATGTGTATTCAGTGGGTCCTCTTCTCACGAAAGCCATTGAAGCCAGAGGAGTTATACTTCGCCATCCTCTTCGGGGTTGATGATAAAGTTTCCAGGTGGAATTCCGATGTGACCACAATATCCACTATTAAAAGATTTCTCCTCAATTCTTCAAAGGGGCTTGCCGAAATCACCAAGTCCAAAACTCCCACAGTTCAGTTCATTCATGAGTCGGTCAAGGATTTTCTTCTCAAAGAGAAAGGAATAGCAGAAATCTGGTCCAACCTCGGAGGAAACTTCAAAAGGGAAAGTCACGAGCGATTAATAGTGTGCTGTCTCAACTATATGAAGCGTATTAATATCTCTAATCTAAAACTTGGTGATTCGCTTCCGAAAGCATCATCTCCGGAAGCTAAAGAGCTACGCAGAGCGGCCACGCAGTTGCGGCACTTTTACAGATCCAGGCAGACATTCAACCCTCAACGTCTCCTCTCCACAAACTATATCAACAGTATTATCAGCATAAATACGATGGGCCTTATTTTGGACGTGATTTTACTTTCTCACGAAGGCGGGGTATCCTCTCTGATATTAGTCAGCATAGGCATGATATGATTGCTACATTTCTTCTCGCGTCCGACAAATTCGACGAATTTGATGTCGACTTAAGGGATTCCAATGGCCTGACGGCGCTGTCGTTGGCTGCCATGAACGGGCACAAGTCCGTGGTACAGCTACTACTCGACTACGGCGCTGGTATTGAGGTAAATGATATAAATAGCAAGACGCCTCTATTGTGGGCTGCCATGGGGGGGCATATGGCCGTGGTACAGCTACTACTTGACCGTAGAGCCGATATCGAGGTAAAAGATATAAGGAGGCAAACAGCGTTATCGTGGGCTACCATAAAAATGCATAAAGCTGTTGTACAACTATTACTCGACCACGGCGCTGATATTGAGGCAGAGAGCACAACTGGCGAGACACCACTATCATGGGCTGCCGAGTATGGGCATAGGGCCATAGTACAGCTATTACTCGACCATGGCGCTGCTATTGAGGCAAAGAGCAAAACTAGCAAGACGCCGCTATCGTGGGCTGCCGAGTTTGGTTGTAAGGCCATAGTACAGCTATTACTCGATTACGGCGCTGATATTGAAACAAAGAGCAAAACTGGCAAGACACCGCTATTGTGGGCTACCAAGTATGGGCATACGGCTGTTATACAATTATTGCTTAACCACGGCGCTGCTATTGAGGTGGAGACTATAAATGGCCAGACACCACTATCATTGGCTGCTATGAGAGGGCATGAGACTTTGGTAAGGCTATTACTTAACCACAATGCTGTTATTGAGATAGGGAATATACACTCTAATCCCTGAATGATTGTGAAGCAGTGACTTCATTGGCTTAGCGCAACGGGAAGTATCCTCTGACGATAGATCTGAACGAATAAACAAAGAGTATTAACGCACTAACGAGTATACTTCAATATACTTACGCCACCGTTTATTATCCCTTGACGCCACTATAATTATATGTATAGACTGTTATATTTTTAAGCTCTTGATTGGGTATACCTACCCCAGTAGGTCACTGTCTAACAATCATTCAGGGGTTAGAGTGTATATAAGCAGACACCGCTATCGTTGGCTGCTATGAACGGGCATGAGGCCGTGGTGCAGCTATTAATTAACCACGGCGCTACTATTAAGGCAAAGGAGATAAATAGCCAGACGCCACTATTATGGGCTCTTAAAAATAAGCATGAGGCTATTATACAGCTATTGCTTAACCACGGCGGTGATCTTGAGGCAGAGACTATAGATATCTAGATATTATTAACATACATATATATGTAAAGAAAATGGCCCCAATCAAGCCCCGCAAGCCTAGATCACTGACGGGCATAACGAATCAATTAATGTAGCCGGTATCGAACAACACATTCCAGTAAGATCAAGGTAAACCAATCAACTGAGAATACCACCAACAAACAGGAGCAGTGTCGGTAAATCTAAAGAAAACACTAGATCGGTAACTCAAAGGCCTATGCATACCAAATTTGATCTAATATCTGTGTAAATAAAACTCTCTTAGAAAATTCCAGCTTACTATATAGAGCTAAATATTAAGGCGGCTCTAGAGAGGAGACGTTGGGTGTAAGAAGCACTAAGAGAGTACCACACCACCTCCTAGATGAATAGCAGAGCTTCGGCCAGGAGATAAAGTTGAACAAACAATCAATCAAGAATACGATCCAATTCCACATACAACATGATAAAAAGGCTGGTAACTAGAAGGTTATTGAGATATATATTTCATCACAACAATAACGTGATAGTTTCACCATTGCTATGTTTTACGCAGAATTTTATTGGATCTTAGATTATCCACTAGAATCTATTTTGGGGATCCAGAAACTATGAAGGTAACTTTTCTGATTCTGAAGAATATATATGCTTTGGAACACTAGTATGATATCCCTCTACCTTGATAGTTAGAGAAGTGGCAATGCTACGTCGCCACTCGACGCAACCGCTAACTAGATAGCATCTTGACTATTAGATCGGAGTGGTGTGGGAGCCCCATAATCTAGATCACAATCATCTAGAAGCCACTCAGTATTGTGTTGTCCATGGCGGTGTCTTTGAATGATACAGAGTAGAGCTACGGTACAGATTTACAGACGCTACTACAGTTACCTTCGCAGTTACTCTCGCTCTAGCGAGCCCGCCGAATCCGCTTGACATGAGCATGACACGGCGGTTTCTTCCGACGGTAATAGACGGCTGACCGTCGCAACGTCGTTTCCTTTATCCTACTGCAATCAAGTAAGGAACTGGATTTTGGCCAGCGTTGAAAGTCAGCGGCCAAAACCGGCCACGCAGATTCAACAGCCTTCCGAAGCTAAATATGTAAGCGCCCAATCAAATCTACACGGGATATTCAGGTTCTCGTCAAAAATGATTACACCGCGTCACAAGTCCGAATCGCGAAGGATAAAAGGGGCGTGGTCTAAATGCGGGCATTGATTAATTTGCTAAAAAAACATGTTCCTCGATACCTCAACCACTAAAAAGCTCATATCGCACATTGCTCTCGGAATATTCGGATAGAAGTTGACGTAAATACTACGGTGGGATATATATAACTGGACCTTCGTACATATGTAGTCCCCAGTAGAGGTGAATGCCGACAAATTTCAGTGGATCCGAGGCGTCAGCACGGCGGGAGTTCACCATCCGCCGCGGACCGACTCCACAATACTTTTGCATTCCGGGTTGATCGTCAGAGGGAGCAGCAGCCAGCGCCGCCAAGGGCTAGATAGATAGGGCGTAACCGGCGCAACTCTGCGTTCGTGCCGAGTTGATAATGGCGAGCACCGTTGCCGGTGTTTGGGTTTGCGAAGGCAAGGAAGAGTCTCCATCTCCATCTGAATGAGATTGCTTAATGATTCGCCACTCTGCCATACACGACCGTCGGTTTGGGTGGGACATAAACACTGCTGACTACTCGGTACAATAGCGTCATTTCTATCCAAGACGAACTTTCTTCCATATCCGTAAACACTCCTGTAAATCCATCGACAGCGTGCCTTCCAAGGCATCCGACGTATCCTTAATCATGGCAATCAAGAGGGCAGCCTGAGTAAAGACGGGCTGGCTGTCTCTGATGGACTGGTAGTCGGCCTTCCTCATCCCGCCCATATCAGCCCAGGCCTTCCACGCATCCAGCATCTTGCAGATGGAGGAGGCGAACTGCCCGTCACGCACCATGCGGTGCAGCACGAGCCCTACAATCTCCTTCATGGTCAAAGGCTCGTCCCAAATGCCCTGGGCTTTGAGCCAATTTAGGGAATACTCGGCGACGAGCTTCATGTCCCATTTTGGACTTTGCAGAGCTTCCAGCACGCGCTGGTCGCGTCGCTGCTGGTCTACCCTTAGGTTGTCGCGCACTGAAATAGTCACGTTAATAAGGAAGTCCAGGGGTCTATTTGGGCGTGTTCAATCTGTTAGACAGACAGACTTACTCTCTTGCATTCGCTGGTCCACTTCCCTGCGCGTTCTGTCCCGGGCGGCCTGCTCCCGTTGGGCGGGGTTCATGCGCGCTTCTGCTTCGATAGCCATGCGCTGCTCACGGCTTCTCTGCGCAAACTTGTCGATAGAAGCGCCATAGTCGTTGTGCTTTGTTGCCCATTCCGGGGTCTTTGACTCGTCCACCATGTTCAGCAATACCAAGACGCCGCACGGTATCGTCCACTTCCTTGAAAAGGATAGGATTTCATCGGGGATCTTATAATTCCAGAGAATTGTCTGGTTTGTGGTGCCATAAGCCGTGACAGAGCTGGCAAACCATACGCCGTCGGATCTCCCAGACTGAGTGCGCAGGTGCTCGATGTAGAGGCTCTCGGGTACGGTGTTGGGAGAGCTGCGTTGCACCAAGGCGGTAACAAGCCCGGACGTAGATATCTCGCAAGTGATGTCGCTCTTGAGATGCGCGTCAGCTGCCTGGTCGATAGAATCAACCTCTGCCCGGCTGGCTCTATCGCCAGTGCCTTCGTCCACTGCTTGGTCCTCCTCGCTGACCTGGGCTTTCTTTTCTTCTTTGCTCTGAGGCCCACTCCGTGATCCAGGCTTCATGTTCTCTGCGTTTACCCCTGGCGATGGCAGACGAACCCAGTAGGGCGGCAAATGAACGTGATCTCGTGTGATCCATGAGCTGGACCAAGCTACGGCCAGCGATAGATTTCCATCTGAATCATCCAATGGCGCAACGGTCAAGGCCTTTTCTCTACCATCAGGCGACATCATCAATGAGCATCCCACCGGCGCCCACAACCCCGTAGATCTCAGCAACTTCCAACCATGAGGGTCCGGAACCGCACCCAGGTCTAGCAAATAGCTCACCAACTCATCGAAACCAACCTCAACCTGAGGCTGGCGCACCTGGTCAGCATACTCAACGCGCTGGGTCTTCATGCCAATGGCGTTCGTCTTCCAGTTGAACGTCGTCCAGCTACCGCCGGGGATGGTGCTGGGGTGGTGCGAAAGAGTCCAGTACTCGGATCGGTTCTGGAATCTGTCCAGCGGCATCACCGCATACCGCGGTAACTCGATCTCAATGACGCGATTCACGACATCGCTGCGTGTCAGTGCGGTTAAGCGACTCCGCCTAAGCATGCGCTTTATGCGCGACAGCGACGCAAGAGTCGCAAACGTGTTGTAGAGAATGGGAAGAACTATATTTCATGTGCAATAAGCCAGAGCCCTTTTATCACGTAAGCAGGAAAGCATCGCATACCTCCCAACACCGCTAGCGGCACACCAATATAGGTGATGATGTCCGTCGCTGAGGTGCCATTGCTAGACATTGTGTGAAAAGACAACGCGACGTGCTGGCAAATAGAAAAACAAAATTGTTCCTTGGCAAGATGGGGGAACAACAATGAATCGTCGAAATAAAGACCAAAACCGCCTTGCTCATCGGCTAGTCTTCAATTGGCGAAACCAGTTCAGCTGGTCATCACTGAACTGTATTAGCGTTGCCCACCTGGTTTATTTCAATTGCGCGTAACTAAAGTTAGAAACATTTCGCCATTTGAAACAAAATAATTCAGCCTCAAAGCTACACACAATTTACAGAGTATCATGCCTTATACTTTTCACACTTCCATCATATGACCAAGCCCAACAAGATATGAAACCACTGTAAAGCACTTATTTAGGGCATTAAAGTCGCTAACTTCATCTTAACTCGGCACAATATTGATATGTAGATATGTAATTAATTCGCATTCAAGTCAAGTATTTAATGATGGTCAATTTGGCTTGTTCAGTGAAAATTACGATGTTTGGAGGTTCATGGTGCGCCATTGTGAGTGCTCCTTGATCTAGGGTAAGTGCCAACTAAGGGTTCACTTCAGTGTGACCCATCCCTTTTTTTTCAATCTAACTAAATAATTGGATGCATGAGTACACTAGACAATTTCAAAGTACAATTGACTTCGTAAATATCATTTTCTAGCCGTTAAATATCATTCGTTGCTTAGCAAAATTAAGCGCTAGGGGATAAGCACCCGGGCAACACTGTTTAATTGACCGTTGGCATTTACGTACAAGTCCATCCACAACATTTTAGGTGACAGACGTTGTATTTGATTTTTGTTGTTTATGATAGACCAGTATTTGTGAGTGAGAAACCTTTTTACTAAAATTTATGGCTTTATACGGATGCTGATTTGGAACTGTGACGAATAGTATAAGATGATGGCTAAGATTCTTCAATTTTGAAACGCTTAGTACCGAGCGGTATAGCCAACCGGTCACACAACGACACATGGAGCACACAAAAGAAATAGCAGAGCATAAGAAAAAGCGACAACATGACCTTTAGAAGGACATATCATCTAACTGCTGCGATTTCTCAATAGCTGCCTTACATAGTCGACCAAGTTCTGCAATAAACACATCCATCTTCTGCAAATAGTCAATCTCATTTGCTGTTATTCTCTCAATAGGCATGCTTCTTATCACGCTGGTGGCACTAGTTAGAAGTTCCAAATCATGCATAGCATATTCGTGTTGTGGATTTCGCAGTATGTTGAAGAAGATGGTCATGAGCGCTGAGACGGGATAGAAGATAAAGACCCTATATGGTGGTTAGTGGCTGTTCAGGTCCCCAAAATCTAAAATTGGGAAGTTCAAGGGCCATCTCTCACCAAAAAGCCTCACCGGCGAGACGAGGAGCCGTCTCGCTGAGGTAGACGAGCGTCGCTCGACTAGCCTCTACAGACAAGTCAAGACTCGACTGCAGGCCAAATATCTTTTCTTTCCTTGAGTTGCTCCAGTCAACTACACAACGCTCACTGGCGGTGTGAATTATGTTCAGAAGATAATGGTAGTCAAGATGCAGTTCAATATGTAGCATGGTGTTGATTTCACTTAGGCTGGGAGACAGTTTGGCATCTTTGCGAATCGACAACGAAGGTGAGTACTCGGCCGGAATCGACGCCCGCCAGTTCTCAAGCTCTTCATCTAGTTCACGGATAGTACGAAGGAGCTCAGTATCAGATTTGCGGAGCGAACAGGCTGAGTAGAGGGCACCCAAAGCCTTGGACTTGAGTAGACTCAATCTTAAATCTCCAGGCAGCCATGGTACAACGGCCTTGTCTGCTTGGGATGGATTGTGTCCGGAGAATTTGTTTGCTAGATAGTCTCTGGGAAGAGTTAGATCGCAGTAATCGTCGCTTATGATGGGTGGTTGGCCACTCCTCAAAGCAATGTCTTTGTCAAAGAAGTAGCAAAGCCAAAACATCAAGCGAATCTGGAAGTCGTGCAGTTCTTCTACGGTCGGTGCGCGATCTATTGGAATATCACCTATGAGCACGTGGCCTCCTAATGCGCTGACGGTACGACAAGCCACGGCATGGTACATGATCGCCGCTTGCATATGCCCACAGAGAGAGTGATACATGAACTGTGAGTGGTGGGCCAAGGTTAGCTAGGGCGTAAGGTTTGCATCGCCAAAGATTCGAAATCAGTAATAAATGAAAAGAAGACTAGGGAAGAAAGAAATATGCAAAAAAAAAAAGAAGAAGAAAAAATTAAATTAAGGACTTTGGCATACCAGAATAATTAGTGTCTGCAGCGTGGTTAAGCTGGCATATTCTACAAAGTCTGGTAAAAGAAAAATCGCCTGTCTCGCACAGGCGTCGACGTCAATTTGACGGGCAGCCTCGGTTTCCGAAAAGTAATGGGCGGCAAAGGCAACAAAGGCAAAAATGCTTGCCTTGCTGCTGATTTGTTCTAGAGCTATTGGTGTGTCTTGTCTATCATCGTAAACATCTTTAATTGTGTCGTTGAATAAGACGCCGTCTACGACTGGGAAGATGAGACGAAAATCTGACTTGACGAATGTGTCAAGCAATGTTTGCACGACCCATCTATCGGGCAGGTCAAGCTTTTGGTTTGAGTCTGATTGGCCGGCTAATGAGTTGGAGCCGACTGGACTGCGTCTATCGTCGGAGATATTGCTCGTACTCGGATCCAGGAATCGCGGCCACTGGCCTGTCTGCGAATATATCCATTGTTCACCTAGTGAAGTGAAGTGTGGAATGCCATTCCGAGAACAAACAGCGCCGAACTTTTGACCAGAGAACCAGATTTGTCCTAGAGGAGTGGCCCCAAGCTCGTTGGAGAGGGGGCGCGAGCCTGACCGACAGGCAGTGCAGTTGCCATGCAGGATCTTTTTGCGAATTGTCCCGGAACCAAGAGAAGATGGTGTAGATGCTGGAGGTGATTTAGGGGTTGCTTCAATGCCCTGCTTGAGTTGTCGGGCTTTAGCAATGCTCTCTTCCACGCGCTCAAGACGCTTGACTAAACTATCTGTCGAAGGCCTTGCGGTGATGTGATGGCGTCATTAGCGAACAACGAAATTCGGAGATTTTTACGCCCAGGACTCACTTGTTGGGTCTCTTCCTCCTACCCCTGACTCGGTTAATCGTGCAAGGGAGATTGTGGTGCTGGCACCAGTTGCATTGCTCCTCAGGGTCCGTTCGATCGCATTGAATCTAGTGTGCCCACCAGGTCATATAAGTAAAGGAGGTGTGTGCATGCGGGTACCGGGATGTACGGATAAGGGTTACATAAGGAAAGCAATGAAACAAAACAAGGGAAACAACAAACAATGGGATGGCAGAATCGACTTTGGGGTGAAGAAAGGGGAATGATTGCCATGTCATGTCATAAACCAACACACAACACACATGAGGTCGACCACTTACCTTACGCCGATGGCATGCATCGCATGCTCGCCTTTGGGTCGTCATGTTTCAGTGCGAAATTTCAAGGCCCATGGCCTCCCACGAGAATGGATCAATCAATGAATCAACGACTCGTCGGGCTTTCGGAAGTTTGGACTTTGCTGAGGGATTCCAGGTGGGAAGTTATGTGCAATCACGTCCTGCAGCCTCAACGGAGGCTACGGAGCTGAGTGCTCATTGGGAACGGCGAAACCGCTGAATAAGCGGAACTTTCGCTGTCACGAACAGTAGCGGCGCTGAAAACAGGCACGCTAGTAAAGCTTAAGCGTCCATAATTCCTGCGGCTAAAATTATCGAGGACACACCGCAACAAAAACACCCGCTTAGTCATCGGAAAATCTGGTTCCGATGTGTACGTACCTTCTTGCTATGTAGCTACCTAAGACACTGAGGTGCTGCGTAATCAGGGAGACCGGCGTTGCTCCCCAATGGTGATGGCCGACAACTATGTGTCGAAGTAACTGTAAATTTGTGCGTCTTTGAAAGCACTCGGATATTCCCTGAATTACGTAGAATAAGTTGACAATGGCGTTTGTTGCTGTGATTGTAGGTCTCGGCCTGAGGCAGCCAGTCCAAATGACTAAGCGGAAACTGTCAAGACACCATATTCCTAATCCAGGTTTCCGGCTTCAACCCGCAGCTTGATTGTGGATCACCAACACGGCCAAAGGATGGTCATCAGTCCCGGCCGCTTATCATTGTGGGGGCACCCGTCGCTCTCGACGGGGTCAGTTGCTAGTAAATCCGCTCCCACAGCCGACTACGAGCGGTTGGGCGAGCCTTGAGCGTTTGCAGGCTGACTTTGATTTCCTCCGCGCCTCCGATTGGAGATTCCTATCACGTATAGCCTCCCACGATGGGTTCGAACTCGTCACCGGTGGGATCCGGCTATCGCCTCGGTGTTTCTCAGGGGACCGAAAGTCCTTTTTGCGAAGACTAATCCGGTATCAAGAGCAAAAGAAAAAACCCTAGCCGGAGCTGCCGTGAGTTTTGTGGGAAGCTTACTTTGGGACCAGTATATATGTTCTTGATGCCATGAAATCAATTCTCCGAGTTCTGTCGCATTGTCTTTGTGTTGTCTTGTCTCACTATTCGACTTTGGACTACCTAATCGTTTGTCACCAGTTACCGTGTGTACGGCGCCCTGGCAGTCATGGAGTCCAACTACGCGGAAACCACATTTACGGACAAGACTCAACTGTCGAATAGTCCAAGCACAAATGGCGATAACGATTGGTCAATGAAGCCGCAGGTTATCGCTAACCATGAAAAGCAGCTCGCTTCCGGCTTCCCCCATCGAGAGCTAGGAGTAACCTGGAAAGATCTTACCGTAAAGGCTGTCCAAGCTGATGCAGTTATCCATGAGAATGTCATCTCTCAATTCAACATACCCAAGTTGATCAAAGAGTCTCGAGCGAAGCCTCCTCTTAGGAAGATTCTCGACAACAGCCATGGATGTGTCAAGCCTGGAGAAATGTTACTGGTCCTTGGCCGACCGGGGGCTGGTTGCTCAACACTCCTCAACATGCTTGCCAACAGGCGTAGAGGCTACACCGAAATCAGTGGTGAAGTCTCATTTGGCTCCATGAGCGCTGACGAAGCGAAACAGTATCGGGGCCAAATCGTCATGAACACTGAAGAAGAGATATTCTTCCCCACCTTGACAGTCCGTCAAACCATGGACTTTGCAACAAGGTTGAAGATCCCTTTCAAGCTCCCTGATGGTGTTGGGAGCCAGGAAGACTTTCGCAATGAAACGCGCGACTTCTTGCTTAGTTCTATGAGTATTGAGCATACAGAGGGAACCAAGGTGGGAGACGCTTTTGTTCGTGGTGTCTCTGGTGGAGAAAGAAAGCGTGTCTCCATTATCGAATGTCTTGCATCTAGAGGTAGCATCTTTGGTTGGGACAACTCAACTCGTGGTCTTGATGCCAGCACGTAAGTTTTCTCGAATCACGGTGCAATGTCTTTGCTCCGACACTGACATTGTTCTCTCTAGTGCTCTCGAATGGGCAAAGGCGATACGAGCCATGACTGATGTCCTCGGATTGGCTTCTATCGTTACCTTGTACCAAGCCGGTAACGGCATCTACAACCTCTTCGATAAGGTCCTCGTCCTTGATGAAGGTCAACAGATCTACTACGGTTCTATGAAGGAGGCGCGACCTTTCATGGAGAATCTAGGCTTCATCTGCGACAACGGCGCTAATGTTGCTGACTACTTAACTGGTATTACCGTGCCCACAGAGAGAAAGGTCAGACCTGAGATGAAGTTCAAGTTCCCTAGAAACGGAAGCGCCATTCGAGCAGAATACGAAAAATCTCCCATATTCAAGCGAATGAACTTGGAATACGACTATCCAACAACCGAAGAAGCAAAGGCCAAGACCAAAATGTTTAAGGAGGGTGTTGCCATGGAAAAACACAAAGGCATATCAGGCTCAAGTCCTCTGACTGTAGGCTTTGGAACCCAGGTGATGGCTTGTGTCAAGCGACAGTACCAGATTATCTGGGGAGATAAGGCCACATTCATGATCAAGCAGATCTCAACAATAGTCCAAGCGCTTATTGCTGGTTCACTCTTCTACAATGCTCCTGCTACCTCTGCCGGTCTTTTTATCAAGTCTGGCGCTTGTTTCTTTTCGCTTCTGTTCAACGCTTTGCTCGCCATGTCTGAGGTTACCGATTCATTTTCAGGTCGACCCGTCCTAACCAAGCACAAATCCTTCGCTTACTTCCACCCCGCCGCATTTTGTATAGCCCAGATCGCCGCAGACATTCCAGTTCTTCTCGTTCAAGTTTCAGTGTTCTCACTCATTCTGTATTTCATGGTTAACCTGACTATGGAGGCTGGCCACTTCTTTACTTATTGGATCCTTTTAGTTGCAGCCACATTTGTATGTTGATCTCCACCCTCTCCAAGACCAAATTCGAAGCTAACCAAATTCCAAATAGTGTATGACCGCCATGTTTAGAGCCATCGGTGCCGCTTTCAGTACTTTTGATGGCGCTTCCAAAGTTTCCGGTCTCATTATCACAGCCTCCATCATGTACACAGGTTTCATGATTCAAAAGCCTCGCATGCACCCCTGGTTTGTTTGGCTCTATTGGATTAATCCCATGGCATATGCATTTGACGCCGTCTTATCGAACGAGTTTCACAACAAGGTCATTCCTTGTGTTGGTGTCAACCTCATTCCTAGCGGCCCGGGGTTCACCGACGGTAACGGATCACAATCTTGTGCTGGCGTTGGCGGTGCTATTGCACGACAGACATTTGTCGAAGGTGACAACTACCTTGCATCGCTTAGCTACAGCCACTCTCATGTATGGCGCAACTTCGGTATTGTTTGGGCGTGGTGGGCCTTGTATGTCGCCATCACAATCGTCGCCACCTCGAGATGGCGACTGTCATCTGAGAATGGACCGAGCTTGCTTATTCCCCGTGATCGATCAAAGTACGTCGTTACTCAACACCAAACCGACGAGGAAGGCCAGGTTACCGAAAAGACCGCCGGCAACAGCACCGCGATATCTCAGGACAACTCAAATGACGAGGCACCAGCCGTGGAAGAGCAGAATGCTGCGCCCTCCCTCATGAAGAATTCATCCGTCTTTACCTGGAAGAACCTAACTTATACTGTCAAAACTCCCTCTGGTGACCGTCTTCTCTTGGATAATGTGCAAGGATGGGTCAAGCCAGGTAGTCTCACTGCCTTGATGGGATCATCTGGAGCTGGAAAGACCACACTTCTTGATGTACTCGCTCAGCGAAAGACCGAAGGCACCATCCATGGTTCCATTTTGGTGGACGGCCGACCCCTTCCTGTTTCTTTCCAAAGATCGGCAGGCTACTGTGAGCAGCTTGATGTCCACGAGTCCTACGCTACAGTTCGCGAAGCCCTTGAATTCTCTGCCCTCTTGCGACAAAGCCGTGACACACCCCGCGAGGAAAAGCTAGCTTATGTCAATACGGTTATTGACCTTCTCGAATTGCACGATATTGCCGATACCTTGATTGGAGAGGTCGGTGCAGGGCTGAGCGTCGAGCAGCGCAAGCGTGTGACTATTGGTGTTGAACTCGTCTCCAAGCCTAGCATCTTGATCTTTTTGGATGAACCTACTTCTGGTCTGGATGGTCAATCTGCTTTCCACACTGTTCGCTTCCTTCGAAAACTGGCTGCAGCTGGACAGGCTGTTTTGGTTACCATTCACCAGCCTTCTGCTCAGCTCTTTGCCCAGTTCGACGCTTTGTTACTACTTGCCAAGGGTGGTAAAACCGTGTATTTTGGAGATATTGGCGAGCAGGCCAAGACTGTGCGAGATTACTTTGCTCGTTATAACGCCCCATGCCCCATAGAAGTTAACCCTGCCGAACACATGATCGATGTCGTGTCTGGTCAGCTATCCCAAGGCCAGGACTGGAACCAAGTATGGCTTTCTTCACCTGAATACCAGCAGATGACAATACAACTCGAAGAGATTGTCAACGAGGCTGCTTCTAATCCGCCCGGAACCATTGATGATGGCCACGAATTTGCCCTGCCTCTCTGGGATCAAATCAAGATTGTCACCCAGCGCATGAACGTCAGCTTGTATCGCAATACTGACTACGTCAATAACAAGTTTGCGCTCCACATCTTCTCGGCACTCTTCAACGGGTTTTCTTTCTGGATGATCAAAGACACCGTCGGCGAATTGCAGCTGAAGCTCTTTACAATCTTCAATTTCATCTTTGTCGCACCAGGTGTTCTCGCTCAACTGCAGCCGTTGTTTATCCACCGCCGTGACATCTTCGAGATACGTGAGAAGAAGTCCAAGATGTACTCTTGGATCGCATTCGTCACTGGACTGATTGTCTCGGAAATTCCATACCTCATCATTTGTGCTGTCCAGTACTTTGTGTGCTGGTATTACACTGTCGGTTTCCCGTCCAACTCCAACCGAGCGGGCGCAACATTCTTTGTTATGTTCGCGTACGAGTTCTTATACACGGGTATTGGTCAATTCATTGCTGCTTATGCGCCAAACGCGGTTTTTGCCGCGCTGGCTAACCCTCTTTTGCTCGGTACTCTTGTATCGTTTGCTGGTGTGCTGGTGCCCTATGGACAGATTCAAGCTTTCTGGCGATACTGGATATACTACTTGAACCCATTCAACTATCTCATGGGTAGTATGTTGGTGTTTGACTTGTGGGGCGCCAAAGTCAAGTGTGCCAGTTCTGAGCTTGCGACATTTGACCCACCCAACAGCACCACCTGTGCATCGTACTTACAGGACTTCCTCGCATCTGGCCCCGGTTCAGTCGCCAACCTCCTCAACCCAGATGCAACCTCCAACTGCCAAGTTTGCTCATACAGCAAAGGCGAGGATTATCTCCGTACCCTGAACTTGAACCATTATTACTATGGCTGGAGAGATGCTGCCATTGTGGTGCTCATGGTGTTCAGCTCATACGCCCTCGTCTACTTGCTGATGAAGCTCCGTACCAAGACTTCAAAGACTGCCGAATAAGGCTGGATAAAGTTTTAAAAGAATGCAACATAAAGTGCAAACAAGAAGCGAATTTCACACGATTAAAGATTTTTTTAATTATTTTCTTTGTTGATATGAAGTAATTAGAGCATTTAGAAGGAGTTTTATCTCATTATAGACTAAGATAGATACATAATATAGAGTCAGTCGCCAATAGGTTGATGACGAATTATTCTCAATACATCAGACTCAATGCGGGTCAAGTAAATAATCTGTAGATAAGATACTATAGCGTTGTGATGCTTTAGGATCTTCCAGCTCTTTTCCCACACATCCATTTCTCTCATATTCCTTATGGTAGAATGGAGTCGGGGTGCGGTGGAGGCTACGACGGAGCAATGGCCAAGTATTTCGAGTAGCTGGATGGGTATTGATCAAGATCATTCGCAGATAAAGGCCGTCGGGCATAATTCATGTCGTAGAGGAGCTTTGACCAGTCTGTTTCATCCAGCTGGTCGTATGAATCCAGGCAGTATTATTAGATCGTTGCCATCGTCCAAACATACTAGAAGCAGGTAAAGTCACAGGAGACCTCATGATGAGCGCAAAGTGGGAAGACAGCGTCGTCTGATCGTTCTGGAGCGGTAGAACAGTCGAAGGAATGGGTTAATCTACAGGCATGATGGATGGTGTTGTCCACACGATGTCGCAAGTCTGGTCAGCCTACTGAGATTTCAGAGATTATGAGACGAGAGGAATCGTCAATTTCGACGAAAATACACCCGAATAACAGCTTAACCAAGATAGGCCTCAGAGCGAGGATCTAAAGAGTGCGAGTGTGATGGGTCTTCAGCCTTGCATCGCAGCCTGGCTTTGATCGTTCCATCAATCAAGCTGGAAAAGACGCGCCGAGGGTGTTTATAGGTAGTCGATGATTTCATCGTCAGGATGAGAGCGTTTATTTGGCTTCGGGGTGGCCGGTCCTAAGAGTACGCGGCGTGTGGTCGGAGTGGCTGCGGTACCTGTGCTGCTGCGTACTGGTTCTGATAAAGTAAGGGGTGCAAGACATAGGGAGGCTGTGGCCGAGATGGGAATGAGAAGCAGATGCAGCCATTGGTAGCAATCGAAGAAATTAATAGTAATCGAGTTTATGGATGGTAATTGAAGTCATTGGCAGCAATATGGGTCTTGAAAAGTGATGGAAAGACCTCTGTTCTTTGAGTACAAGCAAGGAAGGGGCTATAGACCAATTGGGAAGAGGTACGTACCCCGATGGGTTGCAAAACTCTTCTCGCCCTGAGGCATTCTCTTCCTTCGATCTTAGAATAGTAGACATTCTGATTTGTGAAGATGTTTATCTACGCAGATTTCGCCGCCGCCGCCACTGCCGCATTTTGCCTTTTGGCTGTCGCCTGGTTCGGACGGAGGGCGGATGGGAGAGCTAAGAGGCACAATGCGAGGATGGAGAGAGATGAGGATAGGCCTCACATTAGGAGGGTGTTATGAGTGGTATGAAAAGCCACCAACGTTGTTTCCAAAGCCATTCTTGGTCCTTCCAATAACCGTCATGGCTAAGATGGTATAAACTTATATCTATGCCGGTGATGCTTTTCCTCCGAATATATCAGGTTTTTGAAGAAGTCGTGGGTGGTTTGCAATACCGCAGGCACGTTTGGGCATTGGAAAGCTGGCTTGGCAGAGATACAAACACTTTACCGCAACGGCCGGGTCTATTGAGGCAGGGAAGGTACAACATACGAATGCTGTCGACAAGACTTTCAGAGTGAGAAGCAAGTGAAGCCATGCGCAGGAAGAGAATGTATTTGTAGAAATTGAAGTTATATATGGTAATTTCAGCAATGGATAGCAATTGAGGCCATAGGTAGTAATTCAAGCAATAAATAGTAAGCGAATATATTTCTAGAAATTGAAGCCATATTTGGCAATTTTTAGTCATGGATAGCAACCAAGGCTACAGGTAGCAATTTAAGCCATGGGAAATAATCGAAGGAATATTGCATTCATTTGAAAAGTTAGGAAGGAGCTGTAGAAAAATTGGAAAGAGCGCCATCATGACGGGTTCTAAACCCACCGTTGCCCAGAGAGAATTCTGTCCCTTTGTATCTGAATCATACCCAGTTCATTTCGTGACGATGTCGATGCACGCTGTTTACGCCACCGCAGTCACCGCCGGGATCGGCCTTCTGGCAGCGATACCATTCGCCTAGAGGGCGGATAGGAGAGCTCAGAACGCGGATACGAGGGCGAATGCGGAGGAGATCCGCAAGGATGCCGAAGAGCGGAGGAGGCACGACGAGAATATACGGCAGAATGGTATGTTTCAACCAACTCTAGCTATTGCAAGTTACAGCCAACAGTCAAAAGCCGAGGCGAAGAGGTTGTTGGAGGAGGCGGAGGCGGAGAAGAGGGAGTTCCGGGCCAGCATTGCCTCTCTTCGCATGGAGATGAACGAACTCCGCGCCACCGTCGAAGCCTTGAGATAGAACCCCAACTGAACTCAAGACGGCCGAGGCCAAACGTGTTGAGGGAGACAAATCACGTTAAAAGAACCCAGTGTTGACCCGACCGAATCACTTTAAAATAACGACGGCGGATGTTAACATCGACCAGTCTTGTCGGCTTGCTGCCTCACGGCAGTTGTAAGTCCTGCAAGACTGGCCCGGTCCACGGGTCTGTAGGTCAGGCGCTACATCATTCGCGCACCTTGTCCGGGTCCAGTAGCCATCATCACTTTGGCGAAGCTAAAGCAGCCCCTTTACTGTGCTCAATTTTATCGGAAGCCAGTATAAAAACGATGTTACATCCAACAGTCATCAGCAGTTGACAGATAATCCAGCAACGTCACTGCTGCGTGTCTTACGTGGCCAACTATCTCGTCCTCCACGATAACTATTACGTCTTGTATGGTCACTCTCATGTCTTACAACGACTCAAGAATTGAGCAACATATCGAGCCACAATACAAAGAAAATGACAGTCTCTTTCTATACTGTACTTGATCAGGTCATGAAATTTTGTCTATTGAGAAGAACTCGAAACTGAGTTTTTTGCAATTTTCTGGGTTAATTGCCAGACTTTCGGTCACCCATACTTCATCTTCATTCCCTCTAACGGACGAGACAACTTGGAGCAATCCATTGTAGATGTTTCATAATCTGGATGAACGTCATCATGCACGCTTGATCACCCTTGAAATTTTAATCCCACAGTTCACACTACGACCATTAACCGGTTGGAGTAAACACCTTTCTTTGCTTCGACGCACATATTAGGCGATATATTCAGGAGCCTTCTGCTTCTACGACATGCATAATCTTCATCGACTGCTCTTCACGTTTTGATTTTTTGTACATCACTTCGGCTGCGGTTTACTACTTTGAAGGTTTCACACTACATACCGAAGTCTGAGAATGCTTGGAAACAAGAGGGAGCCCACGGCGCTAACGTTGATTGCTCGTGGCAGGCGACACAGACGTGGTTGGAACCGTTTTTGAGTTCAAAGTACTCCAAGAAAGAGATGCAATGCAATGTTGGTATGGCAAAGGCACTCAATGCATCGGGGTCAAGGTAGGCGAGACGATGTTGACAAGAGGTCGAGCACACCACCATTACGGCCACTTACTTGCTTGCCATTACGGAATCGCTTCACCATCGACGGTTATTTTCTTTCAAACATCACGTTCATAATTGATCGTCTGTACTCTTTAGAAGTGGTAGATCAATCCGTCTGTTGCCGTCTCTACCGCCTTGCCCCGCTGACTGGTATCAAATCCACCCACGCTGTGGACTTCCTTTCCACATGCTTGTGCCGGATACAACATCTACTATCGTCGCTTCTTCAAATGATAGCATTGGATCCTTGGTCCTCTGTCGTAAGTTGCGGTATCAAATACCTCATTCAATCTCGATTCACATGCACCAGTGGCCTCACAGAATGGACGTGTGAGCGTATCTACCACATATTCTCAGCTATCCCCCTTTTCAGCCCTACTCTATAATAATGGTGATCGCGTCTTCAAAGTCTACACCAGCACAGGTCTCGTCTAGGACTCCTCAAGTTTTATCAGGATTATTCAACGTCATTGATAGCTTGTGCTGGCACCTTCTTCATAAACAAAGAGCTATTTGACGTCTACCTCTGTGAGATGTACTTTCATACACAGCGCTGTGTCCGCCAAGCATTGTCTAGCTTCAGGGAATACTTGTCAAACGAAATCATATTATTTCGAGAAGAGATGTTTATCATCAGGACCGCCACACTACCACAGGCCAACACTTCGTTTTTATTAGCTTTTCGCCTATAGGCATCGGAGATTAGTTCTACTGGAAAGAACTACGTAAATCATTCACATGGTATGTTGCTTTCGATGTCCTACCGTCGCTGAATAATGTGAGCTCTCTTCTCGATCTGAAGGGATCGCAGGTTTAAGTCCTTGCCAGTAAGTAAACGAAGCAATGACATTATATCTCAAGTAGCGAGGCTCAGCCCCATTAACGGAGAATCATTCAATTAGAAAGGAACATAGCCACGAGTTGCTAAATATACCGTGTTTAATCAAGCGTTAGTGCGAATCGAATAGTACCCCATATTGCGCATATTTTGAGCAAGAATCCCCTCCTTGATCTTCCACATGAAACCCAAGGTTTCCCTAAGACTCAAAGTATTATACCACTCTGACAACTACCACATGGCACAACCTTGCTGTCTGAAGCCGGATCGATGAATCACTTGTGCACATTTTCTAAAGCGCGGTCTTTTTCTCTACCTGGACATACAGGCCGTTACAAGCGAAGTATTTAGATCGTGCGTGAACACACCAGCTGGCTGGCCGTCCGATGAGTCATTTTGGGGTACCACTTCCCTTGTGGGGGACAGTTAGTTTTATTTCCCATCTTTCCGTGGCCATTGCAATGTCCATACTTACATAGACTTAGATAAGCATCGCGTTCTGCAATTCTGCCGTCTATACGTAGGAATTAACGAGGGACAATGATAGAGTTTGGGTTAAGGTTAGTACAAATTTATTCTCTTCAAACCCATTCATTACCTCACCCTACTTATTTTGCCTGTAACTTTATTCAATATGAACTTTAACACCTATTCATCTCCTTTCTTATTTCCCACCGCAATATCTAATACCCTGCCATTCCAGTTTATCCCTGGGGAATCTACCTGGATTAACAAAAACTCTATATGATTTCCTTTCGACGTAAGTTGCCCACGATTTGTTGGGTTGCTTATAAAGGGAGGCCTTGTCTCCTCTTTCATGCCTACTCTAGCCATCGTCCACACCCAGCTTACGCAACACGTGAGTCACGAAATCAACAAACTCCTGGTCGGAGCCACAAATCACAACACCAAAGAACATTAGCCATTCCAGGACTTATATTTTATATTGTATCGAAATGAATAGATTGTCCACCAGCTGGGGTTGGAAAGTCCTGACTCGAGATGTGAAAAGGGGCTACTGGACGTACAGGCGTTGTGGGAAAGGACCTGGTCGAGCTGTACCCTTACTAGGAGGGAAGGCTGAGGCGGTCCCCTCTTAAGAAGGTATGCTTACTGAGCTACTACAATGGATGCTTAAAATTCTAGGTATAATGTGAAATACGTTAGAGCGTCGTAATCAAGATTCAAGACATGGATCGCCGCAGCCTCAGCATCTATCTCAGGAACAAGAGCCGCTAGAGGCTCGACTAGACATGGTTACTGCTCAGGACGATGGTATTGAGAGACATGGGTCTGGTTCTGCCTTCTGTGACTTGCCGATCGAACTACTACTAAAAATCATGAACTGCCTATCTAAGGAGTCCGTTTGGTCGCTAAGGCAATCCTCGTCACTTTTCCTTCGGATTTTCGACACCAAAGCTCTCTATAGATTCCATGGGGAGCCTGAGGGAAAAGACCGCCATGTGCCATTTTCTATTGATACCATGACAACTGTCGAGCAAAGTGAGGTTGCCAAGATGATACGGCTCGATCGACTATCGCAGTCTGACCTATCGAAAAGATACTGCGACTCGTGCATCGACGTGTTGAATCGCGGAGAGCAGGATCCTAAGTTGATTCATTTACGCCAGTCATACTTTTGTGAGGGCTGCAAGGAGAGACATGCGGGCATCTTCTTCTCCGCAGAGAGTATAGAGAAGTACAATCGCAGTGCTGCTAAACTCATATGCATTGGGAGGCTGGCAAAGATGACGCTCTGTTTCCATGATTCCCATGAGCCCCTGACTTGGGAGACTATTGAACGAAAGATCCCGATGCATGGCGACTCGTACCAAGTTGTATGTACAGACCGCTCACACGAGCCCTATAATAAACGGTGGGGGACGGTTCAGGGATCAGCATTACCACGACTGCGTCTATCTCGGAGTTTGATTGATGATAGAATTAGTATAGAGCATGGCTGGGATGCTCCTTTGCTAGATATTGACTCGAGAGACCCTCCTAGTACAGCATCCCTTCAGAAGACGCTCGCAAGCTTGGTTGTGGATGCAGTACACAACTACAGGTCTTGCAAGCATATGTCGGACGGTGGACAGCTGCAGGCTTTCGCCCGATCAGGCATCTGTGACTGCTTCAGAGAGCCTGGCAACACTAGATATCCCGAGACCGATGGCTACTCCGGTGAGAGGAGATACAGATGCCCATGCAAACGACAACGATATCTCGATTGCACAGAATGCGGAGCTATCTACGCCTGGTACCTCAAGGCTGGACGAATCACCCTGACGTATCGGTATAGCTGGGGGATTTGGAAGCCAACGAGCCCGGGCTGGCTTGGCCTGCTAGATGATTTGAGGCAGAGAGACGGCCTTTTCAGCGAGAGCAGTCGGCACTTGCTCTGGTGTGACAGCCCCGGATGTACGACGGCGACAGGATCACGGTGGGAAGACATGATTAAGGAGGAGATTTGGCTGCACTACGTCAGATATGACCGGGAACTTACAGCGACTAGGGATTACTATGAGCTGACGTCCAGATGTGATAACAGGGAATGTGGATACAGGATGCCTCCACATACACTTAGATTTGCTTATAGTAAGGACACTATGGATATTCTGCACAGCATCAAGAGCGCTGCAGAGGAGCACTTCTGCAAGGGCGCGAAGTAGGTATAGGAATTTTCGTAGCAGCGTCATAACTCTACCGGTTATTCCATCAATCAATGTTTTGCAAACTGAAAGAATACAGATAGAATGCCGGAGGTACCGTATATACAAGGGAACCTACTTGTTGCGCTGATATCTAGTGATCTCTTAAACTAGGATGATCGTGTAAGTAAGGTATTACTAGTCATAAATATAATTAGGTTTAATTGTGACTTTTAGGATACAGGTCTAAAGTTCTAATTATTGATTCGGACAATAAACCGAACGGGAATTCTTGGACACGTAAAAAACCAAAACACATGAAATCAACGACATCCTTCGTGGGTGTCAGATATGAATGGCGATTCTATTCTAGTTGAGAAAATAGTGCTCCAATGTTCTACTCGCCATGAAAGTCATTAAATTACCTCACCCCCACACTTGGCCAGAGGTCTTCCTTCATTATTGTCCGTTTGCGTACGCTAACTTGCTTCACCATGGCGATTACCGTCTGATTATCAGCTTGGTAATTCCACAGGACGCTCAGGCCACAGTTCATACTGAGAACCTGGCAATTCCCTAGGCCCCCAACCTCCAGTGCGACGGTTGCTGTGCTTGCGGTCCTTTGATTCGAATGACTCGTTACTCTGCGCCGGAGCTGATATTTGCAGAGATCGGCTGCGATTGGACCGATTGGACCTGTTCCGTCTTAGAAGATATATAGCTGCGATGCCAAAAATACATAGAATGGCGACGCCGCCAATAACACCGCCAATTATGGCACCCAAGTTATTGGGAGACGAAGCTGTGGTTGTGTTGTCGCTGGGATTGCTCCCACTAGAAGCGGCACTTCCACTTCTGCTAGTTGTTGAGGCCAAAGGAGCCTGTCCCGCCTCCACATTTGTTTGAGAAGGCTGCGTAGTGGACGGTGTCGCGGACACTGATGTATTTGAAGCGGGCGGCTGCGTTGAACTTGATGCCGATGTGCTTGTACGAGTCGATGGTGTTGGTTGCTGAGATGTCTTTGGACTAGCCTTCTCGGTGGTTGGAGTAGCCTCGGCAGTCGGTGATGGGAAATAATGATCAGTTGCGGGAGAGCCACCACAATCAGGATATGTGTAAGTCTGGTCGATTCCAAAAGTCAAGAGCGCAAAAGAGCAGTACTTTTTCGATTCACCGTCGGACATACCGTCAGTAACAGGTCATATTCACGAAAATGAAGCCAGAGCCACCTTACCAGGTGAATGTAGTCAATACTGTGTTGGCACCATCACCACATCCATCTGAACAGGAGTGGCTATCAACGCAGAATCCCGGCAACCCACAGTCAGTAGCGGCAATCACAGTTGTCGGGCAGAATCCCCATAGCCCATTGATTGTATCGACACGGCAGACGAATCCGGGATCGGCTGTCCGAGGTTTCTTGGGGTCACCGTTTAGGTAGCCACAGGTAGACATTTCAGTCTGGATAGTAGCTCGCTTTTCTAAGCCGGTTGCATTTCGTTGTGACAAGTCAGGCGCTGGTGTAGACATTGGAAGACTGAGGATCCGCGCACCCCCAACATTGAGGTGAAAGAGCCAGATTAGAACGAAAGGAAGCATGGCTGTTTGTTGTGCCATGGTCGACAGTGGTGTTTTGTTATCAAAGATTCAGCGTGGACCCCCACTGATGTGAAGCTATTCAGATCAAGTTGATGGTCACACGCCGATCTCCAGATCTGCGGTGACACCAGAACAAGGAATAAGGAAATGGGGGAAAAAATGAAAGTTGGAGTGTGTGCCACCCTCCATGACGGAGATTGTCTTTCGCCCCATACATATACATGACAGCCTCCCCCAAGCGCCAATGTCAGAATACCTGGCCATACTGTTACTTACATAGATAGTTTCAGGTTTCAACCCTGGCGGTTATTCTCGCTCGACATTTGGCGCGATCTGGACGGCGCCCCACCGCGGCGCTTCTGCGACCCACTTGTAGCCAATAGCGATCAAGTCGTCGCGACACGAAGAACCAACAGCTTTACCAACTTTAGCGTGACTGCACGAGAAGGTTGACTATGACATTCCCCCCCCCCTTCGTGTTGGCCTCTTGTTCTTTTCAATCTTCTTCCGTTCCATGATGCGACCCATGACTCCTTTTTCTGCCTTTGCATACTGCGGACGTTCTCAGCATGCGTAGGAGACTGCTGCTGTTGGCAGCGCCGCTCATTTCTTTGTTTTTCATTGGGACAACTCTGTATCTTGGAAGGGACCGACTGACGAGACCGTTGTTTCGGAACGGCGGGAAACATGGAACTCCTGATATGCCGGTGCTACATCCGGTTGCTAATGGTATGTATGGCTTCATAGGTGTCAGGTTGGGTGTTGCGCGTCAAACAGAACCCGCGACTAATGCTTTTGCGCTCTTCTTTTCCAGGAACCATCTTACCGGCCACCAATATTACGCAATATCTCGAGGCAATCTTGAACACACAACCTTCTACCTTACCCAATTTCGAATGCCCGGCGATCAACACGACACGATACGATGCGCTCAAGGGCAAGGACTTCTCAGGTCCTACGATTAAATACTTCTTCGCTTTGAACTTGCGACAGAACCTTCCCCTCCTGCCTCGTCTTATCGGCAGCATTGTCGAAGCCATCCAATTCCTAGGTCCGGAACACTGCTTCTTGTCCATTGTCGAGGGGAACTCTCCAGATGGCACTGCCGATGTGCTCGCTGCTCTCCGGCCCGCCTTGGAGAGTATGGGCGCTACGTACCACTTCGAATCGTCGGACATTGACCCCAGTAAAGATGATCGAATAGCGCGCCTCGCAAAGCTTCGAAATATGGCACTGGCACCAATGTTTGATGTTTCTGACAAGGCGACAAAAGACACGACTGTGATATTTCTCAACGATGTATCGGCGTGTGCCGAAGACATCCTTGAGCTGGTGCACCAAAAGAAAGCAATAGGCGCTGACATGACATGTGCCATGGATTGGACATATGTCGGCAACGACCCAACTTTCTATGATGTCTGGATCGCCCGCAACATACACGGAGATTCCTTTTTCGACATTCCACCAGACGGAAACTGGGACTCCGCGTGGAATCTATTCTGGAATGCCAAGGAGATCCGAGCCCGTTTCCTCTTGAGGCGTCCCTTTCAAGTATTCTCGTGCTGGAACGGCGCCGCCGCATTCACAGCCGAGCCTCTCTTCAAGGACGCCATACGCTTCAGAGGAGCAAACGAAACAGCCGGCGAGTGCCTACAAGGCGAGCCACAGCTTTTTTGCAAGGACCTCTGGTTCAGGGGGTACCGCAAAATTGCTGTTGTGCCATCCATCAACTTGGAGTACTCGGTGGAGAAGGGCAAGATGATCAAGGAGGCCAAGGGCTTCACCTCAGACACGGTGTCGAGGCAGAGCGCTGCTGAGGATGGGATAGATTGGCAGCTTGATCCGCCTGAGAAGGTGAAGTGCATGCCTGTTTGGGAGAACCAGTATTGGCAGTTGTGGAATGAGACTTTGAAGCGGTAGGAGTGTCTGGGTCGTGCGGTTATTATTTTTAAATGTGGTTTGGGATACCATGGCATACGCATAGTTGGTTGGATCTGGTATTATAGAGAAATACGGCATTCAGGAAATTTAATTATTCGACGGGCCACACGGATATCAGTGACTAAGTGATGTTAACAGCTTGGAATGACGATGTCCAGCTCACACAGCTTGGTTCTGTAATACAAGTCAAGTCAAGTCAAGCATTACGGACTAGTTTCCACCAAATGCTGATTGTGGCGTGCTGAGCTGTCGAGGTAGCGGACGCCAGCGGAATTAGCTGCATCTCGCCCCTTGATCGTGGCACCACTGGGCCCTAGCGGCCCTGGATATAAAGCTATGACGCTTAGTATGAGCTCTTGGGAGCGGCACGATTGCTGGGTTGAATAGTTGGATGATGTATGTAGGATTGAACGCCATGAGATTTATATTACGTTGATGGCTTCTTGGGATGGTATGGTGGTAGTAGGATGTCTCAGAAAGCCAGATAAACTACCCTGCGATAATTTACTTAAAGATTAAGTCTAAATAATCTTGAAGAACCTTGTTATAATTAACTATTCGAAATGAGCTATATATTCTATAGAGTAGTATATGATATTATGTATGAATTAGGAGAATTGTTAATGCATATTTCCGTCGAAATGGCTTACACTCGCGTCGCTTATTTCCCAAAACCTCTCAATGCCTAACTTACATAGATGAGCAATGCAGCTTATGTGCCACCGTACACTGCTCTTCAGCCATTCGTCAAACTACGGCACTTGTCAATCCTGGACACCTTAGTATTGAGAACGACTTTTCCACAAACCCACCTCGATAATGAGGCGCGATTCCACCTCTTATTAATACGAGGGACCTGAGCCGAGCCCTCATCCAGCGCTAACCCGAATCTTTCAGGCACTCTGCTCTAGACCACTGCAACCCAGCAAGAAACAACAAACCGACATCAGCCTCAGCTACCAATTCACCAACGGTGTACTTGCACTTCTCACTCGTCTTCTCCAAGCTGGAAGTATCGTAATTTTAATTAAGCTCAACGTAAAAAAGAAATCAGCTATGGCGAATACCCAAAAAGAAAAAGAAAAAGGAAAGGGAACCTTCTCAGCCCAAACAAACTCCTTCTAGGGCTGATGCAAGTCGGAGAGAGAAAAAACGGTCAAGCCTTGCCCAAACGGGATAGAGGGCAAAACGCCCATATCGTGAAAACGAGCTAGACTGTGGACATTGCAGTTTGTAATTCTGTTGGCATTGGCCTGCAGGATCAACACAGAGACACAGAAAAAAAAAAGACTGCGTGGCTCGACTCAGCTGGTTCAATAGTTCGCGATGGTAAAATTAAAGCCACAACTGGAGTGCTGCAAGCGACGTACAATAGTTTTATTCAGAAGGAATGTTGAAAAGCGGTAGTATTTTGTGCCAGTGCAGTATATTTATATATGTATGTAAATATATATGACTGACTCTCCATCTCTTCCACCACCAGCAGGTTTTGAAGCCATCCAGAAAAACTGTCTATATTGTATCTAACGCAGAAAAGCAAAACTATTCACAATGAAGTCGTTGTCGATTCTCGGCTTGTTGCTGCTCCCGAGCCATGTTCTGGCTGGGGTTGTGCCTGGCGCCCTTCCAGGAAGTGAGATGGAGGGACCTCATCCCAACAACCTGGTGCGCCGGGACTGTCATGCCAATGTATGTGCGCCGTGTGTTTCATTAACCCATGTTGAAAACATATCTGACAACAGCGATGCAAAATAGAACTGCGCTCGCGCTGTCACCGGCACGAATGCCAAACCAGCCCTGACAGCCAGACAGTCAGACTGCTCGAGCTTCATGCTCACCACCGTCATCCTCCCCACCAACACCATCACCCAGACTGTCGTGGCGACAGTGACCGAGGGGGCCAACCTCCAGCGCCGAGACGAAACCATCAGCCCAAGCAACGTCCCGACATACGCCAGCGCCTGCACCAACTCCGCCCAGTACTCCAGCGCCTGCTCGTGCTGGGGCATCACTGCCGCGGTGGTTACGAGCCCCGGACCTACCGTCACCGCGACAGTCACTTCAACGACCACGGTTCCTGCGCCAGTCCAGACTCACACGGGGTACTTGCAGGTGAAGAATGTTGCCAACGGCGCGGTGCTTGGCTATGTCGGCAGCCAGTACACACCCCCTGCATACATGTATATCCAACCGATATCCACGGCCTTGGTCGTGACGGTCACGGCTCCCGTTGGCTCCACCTTCGTTACTCAAGCTGAATTGACAATGATTAACTCGAACCATCCTTTCCCGTTCTTTGGCTTTGTGCAAGGCCGGGACAGCACCGACTCGTTTGAGCAGCCAGGATCGTTCAAGTACGTTGGTGTTCAACCTTACATAAACTATGGCACTTGTGTGGGGGTTCGAGCGTGTGCTGATGAATTACTATTAGCTATCTCTACCAAAGTGGTACTGCTCACAGTAAGTATACACCAGCCCTGTACAATCTGAGCAATGAAAAAAAAAAAAAAAAAAAAAGAATTGCAGTTGACCGGATATTAGGTGCGCCTGGAGCCATTCCCGCCGCTGTAGGAAGCACGTATAACCAGAACACTGGCCTCGCTCGCACGAGCGAATCCTCCGTGGTATGTTGACACTGATGAATCATACCGAAGGAAGTTATGGCTTTATTAGACACTAACGTGTCAAACTCAGTGGAACATCAATTTTATTAACGGTGCAGTGACTGGAACCTGGATCAATCCAGATGGAAGTACGTCAAAATATATACCCTTTTTTTGCATTTGCACTACATTATACTTGGATACTCCGTAGCTGACATTTCTCCAACGCAGATGCCGCTCAAAGCTTGCAGCTCTTCACTCAGAGTAATGGACTTTATGCGGGATCTGATCCCCATGCGTTCATGAATAGATACCCTGCGCCAGTCACGGTCATTGGATTCACTTTCATTCCTGTCTGATGAAGCAGTGTCGTGTATGGGGCAGAAGACACCGTTCTTTATGAAGTTGGGTGGGTAGATGTGTATGAGATGAGCACTATGAAGTAGGTCTGCTTAGCTCCTGGATGATGTTATTGTGACCAAGATTGGCATTGGTGGGTGGGAGACACGAAATTGGGGTAATAGTCGTCGGGTAGGCAAACGTCCGGCTATCACTGTATGAATTCTCCTCATTAATTAATGAAAATAAATAAATAAAATCGAGACGTTCAATGGACCGTCACTGCACTTTTTACCTCGTGCCCCAATCATCATCATCGTGGGGAAAATTTATGCTGCTGCCTGTCTTCTCCGCCATTAAGAGGCTTCTATTGTGGGGTTGATTGACGAGCGATCGACACAACCAGCCCACGTGGGCTATTGTAAGACAGGGAGGGCAGTGCAGCCAACCCATGACTGTTGATGACTGTATGTATATATGTATGTATGTATGTATGTATGTATGTATGTATGTAGGTGGGAGAATCTAGTCATATGGGAGATACATGGACGTCTACGAATGGGAACTGCAGCAACAGAGGTTCCGTCCGGGTTATCAGCTATAAACGTACAGAGTACGCTGGACATATAGATATATTCCGTTCCCGCCAAGGTGACGGACGTACCTTATGTACCTGGTAGCTGTGCCGTGCCGTGTCCCCCAGGTACGGATACATACATTACATATACCTTGATTGATCGCCTAACCACCACCAATTGTGACTGCTGATTGGCCCAACACACTTTTTTTTACGCTGCCTGGCGCCACGGTCCCAAGCCGCGGCTGTGTATGTCTTTTTATAACTACGGTTAGATAGAGCAAGCGTAGGCGGATAACCGGAGTGTTGGTCCCGCGCGCAGGGTATAAGGAAATGGAACAAGCTCCATCACGTCTAGGCCGTACCGGATAATTATGTAGCTGTGAATGTATGTATGTACCTAATGTATGTGGATTAGTATAACTCCGTACCTTGCTTGTCCTTAGCTCTCCCAAGACTAGGTATTTATTACCTCCGTAGTCTGGCTTCGAGTTCTCTGTCCATGTAAGGTACTGATAACCCGTACCCAGGCCGTCTTAGTCCCCCTTCCCCTCTGCTATGATGGTAATTCCACAGACTCCGCTCTACTAATAAGGCACATACTACACACACACACATCACCAGCAATAGATCCCCATAACCAACTGAACCCGCTAATTTGTATCTCTACCCATCCAATCGGATGAATTGCTTGATTTTGACACATCGTTTTTCTCCCCCAGAGAAACTTACAAAGTAATGCAGCTCTGGCATGTCAGGTCGGTCGGGGGCCCAGATAACCAGCCGCCGCCGCCGCCGCCGCCGCCGCGGATCCATCCATCCATCCATCCAGGGCACAAATAAACAGCTGGAGGGGGCGGCTGCCAAATAATGTCAAAGAAATCCCCAGCTCTGAAAAGCTAGTCGACTCTGGCTGAATTCGCGGGACGAAAAAAAGCTGTGGACCGCAAGCCAAGGTTTTGGCTAATACCACGACCGCCGCATCTTTGCGCTCTCTCTCTCTCTCATACGGGCTTAGTCGCGCTAAATGGCTTCTCCCGCCGTCAACCACCTCCCCCGTGACGAACTTACAGTCCACGATACTATCTTGGGGGATAGTGAAGCTCCCCAAGAAGAAAGGTCCCAAATCCAATGGGTTCTTTCAGCCTCGAAACTCTGTTGGGGAACGGGCCAAGTAAAATAAAAAAAAACGTGTAACTGATTCCGGGGATACTACTGGATCCGTCGGGGCGGGACCAAAAAAAGAAAAGAAAAAAAAAAGGAAACACCAAAAAAAAAAACGCGGGGGAACATCGTCCGAAGCGAGTGTTTGCGCGCTAATACGGGAGCTGCTGCTTTGGCTTTGGCTTTGGCTTCGGCTTCGTTGGTGATGGCTTGTGGTGGCCCAGCGTCAAGTTGAGTTGAGGGTTGAGACCGACGAAATGAGGCGGCGGCGGCAGCGTCAGAAAGAAGCATGGCGCCTTATGACTCTTTGCTTCTGCTGCATCTCTTTCCACGGTATATTTGCTTTTTTCATGCATTTCCTTCTTTCTTTTCTTTTTTTTCGGCCCTCCTCATTCTCCTCATCCTCTACCTCTGCCTCTGCCTCTGCCAGGCCTCTCCTCCCCGCCCAGCCGCATAATTGTTTTTAGGTGACCAACGAAACGCCACTGGTGCCCTTCAGCCCGTGCCATCTGCCCGCCTCTCTCTCTCTCTCTCTCTCTCTCTCTCTCTCTAGGGCTCTCTCTCTCCCTCTCTGTGCTCCAGGGCTAGGCTGCGTTTATAGCGGCTGAGAGTGCTGGGCCAGGCGAGAAAGAGAAGCCTCGGACCTGCTAAGCACGGTTTGGGGTTAGGTGGTTGCGCACGGAGAATACCGCCAATGGATGGTTGCCTTGGGGGCGTGCATTTACGGCGATTTACAGCGGAGGTGGGGAATTGTTTTGGCAGCTGGTGGTGGTGACGCTGGCGAGGACGAAGAGGGGGGCGCGGGTTTAACAGCTGCTGGTGCTGCTGCTAACTAGGAGGAGGTGGTGCTGGTGCTAGCGCTACAGCTGCTATTACTGCTGCTACACTGCTACACTCCAGGGCCGCGACACTACCGCTGCTTGCTATATTACATATTACCCCTCGTGCATCCATGAATCTGCATCGCGGCGCGCCGAACATCCATAAACCACCACCACACCCTCCTGTGCTTTCACTTTGCTTGATTGCAGAGGAAGCAGTCCAGCCAGACAGGAGAGAGAGAAGACGAATAGAAAAAAAAACAGACGAATCGAGAATTCAAGCGACGCCATCACACCTTGCGCTCTGCAGCAACATCTCCATTTTGTTTGTTTCGCTACCCACGGCGGCTGCGCGCGCGCCATGATAATATCACAACTGCTACGGCCGCCAGCCGTATCGCCACTCAGCGCAGTAGTAGCAGCGGTCAGCGGCGGCATCACCAGCATCAGCAGTAGCATCACCAGCAGCAGCAACAACCACCACCACCACCACCACCACCAGCACAATCTCGCAACGCGCGCATCCGAAGACCCGACCAGAGCAAACAACACGCTTGAGCAGTCTATTGTCGAGGGCTGGGCTGAGGGATTCAATGTCGGCGCAATCTTCATCCTCATCCTGCTGGTGCTGTGCAACTATCGCGGACGGGTGCTGCTCCATAAGCTGATTCTGTTCGAGGTGGGTTGTATTTTGTTTCGTTTCAATTATTATTAATATTATTTTGTCATTGCCCCGGATTCTCTTTTGCTGAGACACAAAGATCCATCAACCACGGCGGCTTCCACATCTCATTACCCAGATTTACCTTGGTTTGGTTCTTTGCTGACATCTACGTTCGCTATACAGCTGCTATGCGCCATCTGCCATGGCTTCTTCATCTTCTTCCCAGATCCCACCTATGGATGGTAAGCTCTTCTTTTTTCTTCCTCTTTTTCTTCTTCTTCACCACAGCCAAACTCATCCTCATTTTCTCACACTAACAACGCATCCAGGGTCCTGAGCAGCACAGCCGTCACGCTGTACATCTCCTACAACGTACATAACCTCGTCTCCTTCCTCAAGCTAAAGCCCTTCCTCTCCCCCTGGGGCAGCCGACTCTTCATCATCTCCCTCCTCGCCGTCCAGCCCTACTGGATCCTGGAAGTATGGGCCAACTTTGAGTACTTTAACATCTTGGGCAATCGCCTATTTACAAAGTCGCGATACTGCGAAGCGCTGATGAGGTTAGTTTTTTTTTTTGTTGTTGCATCGCCTCCTTTACCTTGACGGCCCTACGTCATCCATAACTCCTGCTGACCACCCACAATCATAGGGACCCCTGGTGGATCTTCACGGCAGTTAGACTCGTCCTCGCCATCAAAAACACCTACAACTACACCTTGTTCGGCCTCGTCCACACCAGCCCGCGCTTCGGCGTCATGCTTCTATGTGTTTTTCTCTCCATTGTATTCTTGTTCGTCGACGTCGGTGTCACCATCCAAGGCGCCTCAGATAGCGGCATCAATCCCTTCTGGCGGGTGAGTATCCCGACCCCCCCGGTTACACGTTACATGTATATCTACCACCTACAACGGCTAATTTAATTGGCGTGCAGCTTGCCCTCGTCTTCAAATGCGCCTCTGATGTGATTTTCCTAGACGACTTCAAATCGGTCCTTGATCATATATCCGAATGCTCCTCCAATCGCTCGAGGTCTTTGTGCTAGCTAGCATACTAGATGCATATAATGCGTTCCGGCGGCATCTCCCTTTTTTTTCCTGTCCGAATAGCACCTAGCATCCGTCTTGTCACACAACGAAGTTCTATGATTTGCGAGTAAATAGCTTAATCTTTATGGGAAGGAGGGAGGGCTTTTTGGCGTTGGTTTTTATTTTATTTTTGGCATAATTGTAGATATCAACGAGATTATTTTGCGGTAGCTTTATATATAACGGTTCATGACGAGGAGTTGTACTAGCAGGGAGGTTTTTGGGTACAGGGAAAACAGCACAGCACAGCAAAGCACAACGCAATACAATACACTTCAAAACAGATCAGAGATACGACGACAACCGCCTTAATTACCAATCCTGTGGCGCAATACCAAATGGTTCATTCATCAGTCGTTACCATCAGCTTGATTGTTACTCACTATGAGGCTTGGCTTCTGCAGCTGGCCTGAATTAGACCTGTCTAGGCTGGAGAATCTATCGCCAAGGCCCTGTCACGGCTTTCACTCGGTAACCAATTGAAATGGCCTTTGACGTCCCGGGAACACCGTATCCGGTGACAAGGATGCGGTGGCCTAGAACAAGTCTTCGGGTACCAAAATAAAAAAGGTTTCTGCTGTTTGACAAGCGAGGAGTTGGTGCTCTTGGTACGTGTGTGTGTATTAAAGCCGCACGCCAAATCTCTAGATTCGGTAGGGGAGCTAAAATAAGTTCGGTTCGCTAGCTCAGGTCTTTCTCCCCCAACAAATGAGAGATACCGACAAGAATGGGAGGGATTGAGTTTCAAGAACCACAGCTTTTACGGTGGATATGGTGATGGTGATGGTGATTCCCAGTTATAACATTGAACTATATGAGGGCTGGCTCTTCTCACCATGCCAGCTCCAGCACAGACGCTCCAGCTCTTTCCTCGATTCCCGTGTGACCGACGACGAGTATCTTCAAGAAGATGGATACGCAATCGTTAAGCCCCCTTTCAATAAATGAAAAAAAATGAAAAATGAAAAATAATAAAAAATAAAAAATAATAAGACGTCACAAAGCAAATGTGACAGCTTTACTTCTATCCACGCCATTGCGTCACGTTCTTCCATGTACGCCAATTCATTCTGTCGATTGATAGATTATAGTAGGCACCTGAGCTAGCGCACTCTATACTACACTGTACGGCGGTACATGCATGCATCACCGCCTGTAACGCCTACCTGTCTGCCTGCAGCGCACACCACACCCACCTATTAGGCTAAATGTTGCGTGCTTGCAATAGCGTATTCCACGTGCCTAATCTACATGTACATGCCTATATAAAAAATAAAAAATGAAAATAAATAAAAAGCCACAACAGACTGCAGGACTAGTCGATATAGGTATGTATGTATGAATGTATATCTTTAATTAAGCTCAAAGATATAAGCCAAGATGACTATACTAATATGTAGAATAATGAAAAAAGGATCACAGCACACGTGCCGTACTGGTTGGACATGGCAAGGCAAAAGTGCTGGATGTCGCGAGACACACTCACATTGAAATAGACAGGAGAGAGAAAAAGTGGAAATGGGGCAGAGATAGTGCAGTGCTAATGCGGACTACCTATACTACTTGTGTATGGATGTATATTAACCGTCTCAATAACTTGTGTAGTTCACCCGTTATCATCTGTTAAGAATAGTTTAAGCGTATTCTCAAAAACAAAATAAAACGCAAGCAATGGCAAAATATATCATGCGGTGCGAAACTGTCATGCATGCATCCTTGCATGTAGTATGTATGGTATCATCATTCGCTGCTCAATCCTCCCGTTGCTTTCTTCTGTCCGTGTACATATATTTTTTTTTCCCCCGGGAATTTGGCAAAGAAGCCATGTTTTTCAAAAAGTTCCAAACAGTGGCCACTGCATTAACCCCAGAAACACACCAACAAAGTAACGTAAGATATTATTAGTTTGTGACGATCTGATCGCTCAACTTGTTATACTATGTGGATGGGTTACTCGGCCGAGAGACGCATGATCGGCTGCGAGAACGACAAAGAACGACGATCTCTTGTTGGTCCACCCATGCGAGGATCTCAGATCGCAGCACTCGCCCAACTGCCTCTAATCCCCATGTGGAAGTAGACATGTAAAAAAAAAAGTCTGGATCAAACACCAGAGAGGCTTTTACTAACGTATTTCTTGGCGCATGATAACGGGGCAATTGGGCAATTATGTACGTATATGTATGTGGATATGTCCCAGCTCAGGGCATCACGCTTAAATCTCACCCTCCCTCCCACCATAGCAAAATTACTGTGTACTACCAAACTCCACATCCACCCACAGCAGATCTTCTTGGCTTAACCCACCCATAATAAAGAAGAAGTTAGTACCTTACTCACGTACGGCACATCCACACATGCATATGTATGTAACTGCGATATTCTGGCGGATATCTCATCTAGCTCAGACCCTTAGAAGGAAACTTTAGCGCCGTAGCCTACTAGTCCACCGCTGCCTAGCCGTACTGTACAAACGTAGAGCGACCTGAAGGCCCCCAAATAAATGCTTGTACGTATGCATGGAGTACATACTTTGATTTAAAGCCCGTGTTGCAGTATACCGAGGTACACACGGCCAGCCTCCCCCTCCTTCACGGACCATTATCCGGATTCCGATCCTCTCTAATACCACACATACAGCATGGGGATCTAGACCACCAGCCCACAATCAACACTCGGCATTTAGAGAAGAAGCTGATGGTCGCCGCCTTATTTAAAGTGGGTTTTTGTTTTCTTGTTGCCGTCTCTTCCCAATCAGGGCAAAGTAGGGGAATGCGGGCTTGAAACCAAAAGCCGGCACTTGCATACGGGAGCGTGTGTGCTTGATAATCCGAGGAGCGTTGCAGAGCTGTCAGATTAAGCATCAACGGTCGAAACGGTTTGACGCATGTGGATAGTGAGGACTATAGCGCCTTTGGCTTGGAATAATGGATTAGTCGATATAATAGCATGAAGCCGACTAATGATACGTAGTAACACGGTGATGGTAATGCTTTACTCACCCAAAAATGACTAGACGTTGTCTTCCTTTTCCTCACACCTGGTGTATAACACATCTATCTACCCTATATGAAGTTCTAATTTTAATTATCGCAATATTAACTTCCCTATAAGACATACTCTAGCTCATCGCCACAACATGACAGACACCCTTCCGATACTTCGTAGCATCGCTCGTTCTTTCTCTTTCTCTCACTATCAGCCGCTTCAGCACAGCGCCATCGTTTCCGCCATAAGACAGGACGCAGGGCCCGGAGCTACCTCCGGAGCGGACGGACAGCTGAGTCAATAGCTTCTCCCTGCCTCGTCTAGCCTATTCGGAAGGCTAAACATACCATTATAGTACATAGAATCAATGCGACAGACACCGAAAGAATCGCCATCATCGATTGAATAATACATGATATTCTTATGAGGAGCACACGGCACCATGATCGGACATCTGCCGAACTGCGATCTCCCCTCCCCACCAAACAGGACTCACCGTTGCCAGCATCCACCCAGCACCCCTTTCAGCTTATTATCTCCTCCTCTTCTTCTCTTCTAGCACCACCTACTTACTGTGTGTATGTATGTACAATAACTCACCAATTAGTATGCCTCAAAATACCACTCTGCTAAAGACATCCAAGACATGGGTTGGGACCCTCTCTCTCTCTCGCTGTGTGTGTGTGTGTGTGTGTGTGTCCTGTCAAGCACGTTGGCCAGCTCTCCAAATTAGCGAGACAAGGCCCTAGCGCCACGTAGCGTGAGATCTTGACAAAAGATGTCTGAGTTGAAAGGAAGCAAAACGAAAATAATAAACAACAACAACAACAACAACAACAACAACAACAACAAAGAATCATGTTACTGCATTGGGAAGATAAAAGAAGTGTGAAAAAGAAAATATATGTGCGATGAATGTCGCCCGTGTATTTCTGGGCAGTTATATGGCGAAACTAACCTTTTGGAGCGATTCCCTTTTTTTCCAGTCGTTCGCCGAGACGAGACGGCTATTTTCCCCCATTTCTTCATTTCGTAATTATTCTTCCACTCTATTTTATTATGTGCATCTATATGCCGTATTTACCAGAAATTACACCGGGGAAAACTAAAGGCAAGGCAGGGCAAGGCATCTACATATGTACATACTATTCTTCACACCAGACGGCTGAACCCCTGGCTGGCCCTACAAGGGCCAAGGGACCATCCCCCCCCAAGAACGAGATCCCTTATGCCGGAAACCCATATTCCCGGAACAAAAAAAAGAGACAGATTCTGCTAAAAAAGACAAAGAGAGACATTCTCCAGTGACGTACGTCATTAGCTCTGTCGATCCTTTCCTTCATCGAGGTACAAAGAGCACAATAACTTTGGGGCGAAATCTGACGCCTAAAACTCTCTAGTGCTATTTTCAAAGGAGTAATTTGGAATTAACTTTGGTAATCTCTCGTTTGACTTCATTCCCGAATAATTAAATAGAAAAAAAAAAAGAAAAAAAAAGGCGGACCTAGTATCTGCGAATTGGACTGGGTATATATGTACGTAATCATAGTAGAGTACAAAAAAAGAAATTAAAGAATTAAGTAAGAAACCAACCATATGAACCGAAAAGCTAGCCAGGCTGCCGAAAGGAGAGGGAGCCACCATTATATAAAATTTGAATTAAATATTGTTAATTTTTTTTTATCTTTTCATCAAAATGAAAGCTTCCTTATAACGTTGGACACTTTGCTGCCCAAGCTACCAAGTGTTGTTTGCGATCCCTGAGTGTAGTGACTGCGACCCGTCTCGCTGGACCGTCGTCGGTTCTGCATCTCACTCACAAACTTGGGCCATGTGTTGGTCAGCACGAGGTACTTGATATGGCAAGCGACATTGTCAAAGACTTCAATGTCGAAGCTCTCGGGGATCTCTCCCGTGTACCGCGCCCTGATTTCGGCGGGGCCAGCCTCGAGGTCCCATGCTGACTTGGGCTCGGTACTTGTGGAAGCCTGGTCAACGTCGAACGGGGTGGCAGGGTTGATGCGGGCGTCGCCACAGACAATGCGGGCAGGCTTCTCAAAGATGTCTTCAAGGTGCTTCAGTTCCTGGGATGACAAGTTCAAGGGGAATTCGGCGTCTCGCGGGCTGATAAAGTCGGTGTAAATGTCCAGTGCGTGGTTGTAGGCGTCTATTCGGGTCTCGTCATGGGCGAGAGAATCTTCAAAGACAGTTTTCCAACGTGATGTGCGAGTCAAGAAGGCAATGTTCTCTCCGGAAAAGTCTCGAAGAGCAGAAAATTCTTGCAGCGGAGCCGGATTCTCAGTCAACACGTGGTCGAGGGCACCCATAGTAAGAAGACGATCGCCGAGTTCTTCGTCGTTGAAATCTATGGATCCGCTCTTTTCACTGAATGAAGGCTTCTTCCAATCAAAAGCGGCTGATCCTCGAAGTGTTGAAGTTTGAGACGATGTTTCCCATTTGGCGTTCATGTCAGCAGCCTTCTTGCTCGCAATCTTCTGTCGGATGACGAGGACGGCAGGAACGAAGACGGTGAAGACTTCAAAAAACATGATGGAAAGATGAATCCTGCCGAGCATTATGTTAGTGATGCTGTATCTTGTTTGCGACAGCCAAAAAAAAAGTACTTACCATTCACTAGGCGCAAACCACATGTTCACCTTTTCAACAAAGACAGGGACGTAGGAAGCAATCAAAAACATGGGAGCAGCGTGGAGGCTAAGCATGGTTGGTTAGTTTGGACAATAGGTGGAGAGAATGCGGTGTGAAGATAACGTACTTGGCAAGACAACAGCCGATGGTCTGAGTGCGCCATCCCATGGTATCGCGGATGCTCCATGCTCTCCATATGAGGATAGGTGCAACCTAAAGAAGGAGAGAGTCAGACGGAATATTCTTTCAACAACCTGCTTCCATAGTGGCTTACAATCCATGCCCAAATAAACTGCCAAAGCAAGGTTGGCCACCACTCCCAGCCTCGACCGAGATCGACGAGCTGCTCAAGGAGATTCGAGCCCTTGATATCTGTACCAGGGATGCCATACGTTGGGTGATACTTCTTGCAAGCCAGCCACATTCCAACCGTCAAGAGAACCTAGACACGTTCATGCATTAGCCGAGACAGGTTACCATATTGGAACATATAGGTTGAAAACACGTACTTGAAAGATCATGCCAGTTCCGATAAAGATCATGACTCTTAGGGTGTATTCCATGTTTCTCAACCAGCAAAGCCATGAGGTCTTGGCACCGTTGCAGCTATGCTTGCTTCGAAGAGCCGGGTGCATAAACTGCTTTTGGAGCTTGGCGACGTAGAGGAAACGCAAGTTGGCAGCCTGGAACATGGCGATGCCTAGAGGGAGCCAGATGCCCATGAAGAAATATTGGACATCGTAGGCAAGGACAGCAGGCATGCTCTGCCCAACGGGGTAAACGACCTGGGCGAGAACCCAGTAGCAATGCAAGAAGAGAATGGCAGCGAACGACAGCTTCAAGGCACGGATCTTGAGAATGGGATTGTGGCGGTTGAGCCAGCAAAACGTCATGCCTGCCAGCACCAGCGTCGTCCATGTTGCGCAGAAGGCTACATAGAAACGACCGACCCGATCCCATTTGGGAGGGGCTGATGGGACGTTGTAGACTGTGAGACCTGCCATGGGATCCATGATGACTGATGATGCCTTTATTCAAGAACGAGTTGGACGACTCCTGAACGCAGACTCTTTGGATGGAATGTTGGGTTGGGTTTTTCGACGGGGGCCCTGGATGGGGAGTCGATATCTTTATTCGTCTCGAGGTGGACGTCAACGTCAACAAGCCCAGCCAGGGAGGGAACTCATGTTGGCAGGAGAGTCTCAGGTATATTTTCTTATTTCGTGTTTAAGTGATCACCACCACCGTCGACCACACCCTCCTCCCTTGCGAGCCGGTTGCCGCCCCATTTTGCCCCAGCGGCCACAGGTTATTTGGTTAAAAGAGTGCCGTCAATCCTTTAAACTAACGCCAAATACTGAGTCAGGGGACCGTGGACTATATCTTGGCGGATAGTTGCTTTTTCATGACCAAGATCGACACTGTGGATGAGAGCAGAGAGACAGAAAGACGTATACGTTAAGGGTCTCCAGAACGTGCCTGAGCAAGCCTCAGTCGTCAGTGAGACCGAACTCCGCACTCCACACCCCGGTATTTGTACATCGGAGATCCCTGGCACACGCCGATGATCCTGTCGTCGATTCATGTAATTCCCAGGCGGCATATGGAAGCAACTGGCTGACTCGTCAATTGTTCACATGAACTCTGACGTTGGGTTTGTTTTGGCCTCATCTCAACAGCCGGCCCGCTTGGGACTTTCGAGCGGGTTGAAGGCGGAACTCGCACAGACATGGGGATCGATCGCGGCGGCAGTTGGAGCTTTGCACCAAGCTGCACTAGACCACTCAAGAACCAATTGGGGAAAGGGCTGTCTGAGCCTGTAAGCATCGCAGAGGGCAGAAGAGTTGTCCGTATGCAGTCTGTCCTAGGTTTGGCGGGTTCCGGTCTCCGGTTGACCCCTGACGCCATCCCAGCATCCCCATTGTTTGGGTCCGGATTCCTGGTGCCGCCTGCGGGGCAGATCACGATAGAGTCTAGCAAGGATTTGCTGATCGGCTCAGGAAATTACTCGCCCGCAGGAATAAATGAGGAACTCGTTGGATAATGTCCGTGAAATGTCGGGTACTGTGTGGCCGATAGACGTCTGAAACATTAGTGAAGAACAAAGTGAAAAAAAGAAAGACAGGAAAACAAGAAAACACCAACCAAATCTTGAGTGAATGAACGACATCTGGCTCTGGCCCGCAGATGACAACCTGCAGGTCTCGAAAAGCCCTGCAGCTGCAAATGTGGTGGTTGATCGACGAGCGGCTTGGGTCACACAGTCAGTGGTGGCACGGAGATGCATTGGGGAATTGGACGCCGACTAGGAGAGGCGCTGCGGGCGTTGCTTGGGTGGTTCAGTTCGGGGAATAATGATTCGCCGTGACGCAGCTCAGGGTTAGGGTTGACCCGCTGCCGCCCATCCAACCGGAGGGTTTATTGTAAGGTTTTTCATTTCTTTTTGCTTCTAAGTAGCCCGTCTTTTGGCCTTATTTTCTCCCTTCTCTTTTCGTTCACCGTCGTTGCTTTTTACGTTAGAGACTTGTTTGCTTTTCTGGACAAAGCCTTTCACTACTAAAGGACCCTGATAATCTTTATTACTGACGGCTTGTCCCATCTCTGCCGAGCCGCGAACCCGGCTACCTGGGTGTTGGCTGCTGCCTTGCGCTGGGCCTCTGATTGAATTATTTTGTTTGTTTGTCTGTTTGTTTGTTTGTTAGTTCGTTTATTGTTGCCAACTCCACCATATATGAGATATGTATATCTGTCCAGATGCCGTCAACAAACAGCCGGCTGCGAAATGCACTTGGCCATTGTTGGCTCGGGCGCTGTCGTCTGTCCTTCACTAAAGGACACGTAACGACTCCGCCCCTGCAAATCAAAACGTTTGACGAATCCTTCTGCCTTAAAGTTGCATGCGCTGTCTGTCCTTTTGTGATTGTTGCCACTTGGACTCTTGTCTGGCTGGCTCTTGAAAAACGGCCGCTACGCCATCGCTCTTCCGTGATGGATGGTAGTGGACAGCTTCACCATTAGCTTGGAAAAAGCATAGAATAATTAACTGCAACGCTTGTGACCGTTACAGCAGCAGTTTTTTCCTTTTCAACGCTCACCAGCTTTGACGCCGCTGTCTTCGTATCGTCATCTCGCCCCCAATCATGGCGCAAGTCAACGCCAATACTATCCAGTGGAGCCTCTATCCCAATGTCGGCGACACTCACTTAGTGTATTCGATACCCACCTGGGCGTCTGTTGTCTTGGTCGTTGATGTGATCATCGTGGCTGCCATCGCTCTTATTGTATGCGGCACTTTTCTAGCCTATTTCGTTTCTTTTTCCATATCTTGTTGATTTTTGTTTGTTTATTGTTCATGTCTGTCCTGCATCTCACTCATCTCCCCTTTGTCACTCGTCTCGACGGCTAACCAAGAGCCACGATAGTGCAACTACACCTTCTCACGTGTCTATCCGACCCTCATTATCGTTCAGGATGAGAAGCAAGCCAAAGAATCAGAAAATCGGGCTGTAATTGGCCGGCTCGATGAGAAACTGTCGCACGTAATGGAGCACAGCACGTGTCGTTGGTAACGATACGTCGCTCGTTGCTGCAATCAGCGCCCGGTTCTCACCCGGTGCCCTGATCCACATCCAAGGAATCAGGTAATCACGCTACCGTGGCCGCTCGGGTCAAGCTCCTCAAGACGGACAAGACGAATAGGCGGGTTTTACATGTGTTCACTAGGTCGGCTCCAAGATCGGAAGACCAACGAGACCGACAGTGTTCAGGGCGATCGGAATGATCGCCTTAACCAATTGACAATACGGTAGAACCCCTACCGGGTACATCGCTCAAGCCAAGAAGACCAGAGTAAGGAGAAGGCCAATCCAGCTCTTGGACACGACTGGCAATGACGTTACCGGAGAGCCTAATGCGATTAACATGGACATTAAGAGCTAGGAACGGAATAATTGGTTACCGAGATTAAGATGAGGTAATGGATCCACCAGGTTGAACGGGTTATAAAAGACAGCTGTTCAAGCCAACCAGTTCCTTTGTAATAGTAGTTCAGTAGACAATCATATGAGATAATCTGTGACAATATCGCTATCACTTGTGACTATATGCTGGTAGAACATCTTGTACGAAGACATGCAACGTGGCGGCTCCACCGAGCGAACGAATGAGCCCATACCATAACTGTCTGACAGAAACTCTCCCCGGATGTTGTGCATGTCGGCAACCGTCAACACGTCCTCGCTCCATCCCTGACAGCCACATACCATCTTCTCGCGAGGAGCGGCGGTGGCTTCTTTGCCAACTTTCCTGGTCTCATATGCGTCGCAATCCCAGCCGCCTTGACCTGGCCACTCACCAGCATCGCCTTCTACAGGACTAGTGGCGAATACAGGCACTTTGCGACTCTCATAGCCGCAATCTTGTTCGTCCAACTCAATACCGCGGTGGTCCATATCATCATGACCCCACAAGATCAAAGGAGGAACTTGAAACGGCTCCCGCCTTTTAAGCGCACCCTGGCGGCCACATGGCGGGCTGTCATTCTTCATTGGGCTGCTACTGAAATCGCACGATGGCTTCCGAATTGGACAGCTTCCTTCCTGGGTATTTGCTGGCCGGAATTCAATTTGTTTTGTCCAGACAACATCTATAAGTGTAGCGTGGATCTAGCTTTCGGGGACGGATCGATGTACCTCAAGTATGTGCTTGTACTTCTCGTCTCCATCATTGGCTCTACCTTCCTGGTGCTCCCAACACAAGTAATCCTAGTGCGAATTCAAGAATCTCTTCTCCCCATGGACGAGCAAAATATTGTGCCAACCGACCGATCTTTCGGCGGAAGAGTCAGGCCCATCATCGCAGGCGGTCGAGGCTTTGCCACAATATCTGAAGCCTGGTCTTCGTTTTCTCGGACTAACTGGCGTTTCTTGCTAGCTTTGGCTACGCAGATGGTTGTGGCAACATTGTGTGCTTTTCTCATGCTCGGTGCTTTGCTTGCCTTGGAATATGCCATTCTGGTCACAAAAACGATCGAACTCAACTCCTTCCTACACGCTTATACTGGGGAGATGATCTGGGAAAATTTAGTCAACGCTTTTTATCTCCCCTTAGTTGCCCTCATACAGCAACAGTATCTCCCACCCAGGCAAGCTGCCAATCTCGGGGATATTTAACGAACGGCTAACACCTCTAAATTCTCACCTAAGAATGCCCAAGGGTGAGACCTTTGGGTGCACCAATAAAGCTGAAGAGGATGCTTTTGAGGGATATACCTGCGTGCGGCACTCACATCAATCCTGGCTACTTTAAGCAGGAAAACAAATATTTTATTCAAGTTTGAATAAATAAATCCATCTATAGTGCTTTTAGATAGTAGAGCAACGATTTACGATATAGAAAATGCGAAATTGGCGCCAAGGTTTGCACCACTGCTTTAGGGTAGCTCTAGCCGCGGTGCCCGAAATCTTGGTCCAATTCTGGCGCGCTCACATTAATAAATGAGTCGCATGCTCAAAAACCCCTGCCTTCATAATGACACAACTAATTTCCGATATCCGGAACAGAGCCGCCTCCGGAGGCGGTTATTAGACCCACCATTCGGCGCCGCTAAGGTGCATTACCTGACTAGGAAGTTCTGCGTCACTGTTGCATTCACAACCTCATGAAATCCAGCAAACCTACTCCAAAAGATAAAGCTGCCTGTCTTGTGAACGGATGGAAAAAACTTAATCAAGACTGAGTAAGGACCACCTACTTGGGCATGTTGCTATTGGGCCTTAGGATCGATTTCACGCCCCTTTTCTCATTCATGGGAAATCAGGTTCCGAAAAATCCTCTTCCTTTCATTTTCCTCCGCTATAGTGCAGATTGTGGGAAAAGGTTCACTATGCATGTTTTAGCTTAACATCGCCAACATTAGAAACCTAGGCCTGATACGATGGGTACGAGGCCCCTCTGGATCCTCGTTGCGCATCCAATCAGATGCTGCTTATTGGTACACACTCGGGCCTCTACATGGCGGAAGCTTCTTCGAACGCCGTACGCAGAGGGGCAGATGGCGCGCCATCGATGAGTTGTTAAGCTGTTGTTCTTATATGCAGTAGTTATAATTGTCTCTGTGTTATTGAATGATGAACAATAGATCGACCAAAGCGTACCTTTGCTGCTTAGTAATTTAGTGATTGGTCATCTGCTTTCATATGAACCTAGCAACTAGTCGAATTAAATATACCAGGCAACGATCAGCGACCTATATTGGGAAAGACGCCACGTGGATTTTTTCGGATACCAAAAACAGCTCTCTTCCATTGACACAAAGGCCACGTTGGTAGGACCAACAAACATTCCTTGATTTTCATGCATAATGTGGAGAAGCCTGTTGGATGGGATGTCCAGAGTGTGGGGGCGGGGGCGCAGTTGATAATCAAAGCAGCGAGTGAGATTCCCTTCAAATCACTCAGAAGCTATGTTGTGCAACCCCAATTCCTCGACATCATATATATTCATGCTGAGTCTACTGCCTCTGCGATAGAATTCGAAATAACTAGCGAGTCAACACGATTGGCAACATAACAGAGTGACTAGCAATGGCAGACCACGAACAGGTTCCAGCATGGAAGGTTGCTGCAGCGGAGAAAAAGAATCGTATTGATGGCAGTATTCCGCTGGAATGGCGTATTGAATTATCCGAGATTCGCTCTTCTTCGATGGAATATCCTGGAGAGAGTGGTATCTTGAGTGCAGAAGAGCTCGCAATCACTGAATCCTCTGCCGTTGACTTGGTGCGGAAAATGTCACAGGGAGAGCTTACTTCGGTCGCTGTGACAGTAGCATTTTGCAAACGCGCTGCTATAGCCCAACAGGCGGTGCGATACTCTTATCCATCTGAAAGAATAGCACAAAATGAAACGTGCTGAGCTTCTCAAAGGTCAATTGTCTCCATGAATTCTTTCCTAATACCGCAATCGAAAGAGCGAAGGAATTGGATGCATATTATCTGCAACACAAGAAAACGGTTGGCCCCCTTCACGGCCTTCCGATTTCTCTCAAGGACCAGTTCCGTATCAAGGTAGACATCCTAGGCACTAATACTTGACATGGTTAGATGACGCCTCTGGCTAACATTAGCTAGGGCCTTGAGACAACGATGGGCTACGTGGGGTGGATTGGCAAGTGTGAAACGGAAGATTCTGTTCTTGTAACATTGCTTTATAATGCGGGAGCAGTTTTCTACGTCAAGACCAGTGTCGTGCAGAGTTTAATGTTGTGTGAAACGCTGAATAATATTATTGGGCGAACTGTCAACCCTCGAAATAAAAACTGGTCTTGTGGAGGCAGTTCTGGGGGCGAGGGAGCTCTGTTGGGGTTACGTGGAAGCACCATTGGTGTTGGGACTGATCTTGGTATGCAATTTCGGAAATTCAAGATAAAGATGCTAAGCAACAAGGCTCTGCTTACACGATTTAGGTGGTTCGATCCGAGTTCCGGCGGCTTTCAACTCCTTATTTGGCCTTCGGCCAAGTCATGGACGTTTGCCCTATGCCAACATGGCCAACAGCATGGAAGGTCAGGAGGCAATCCACAGCGTCTGCGGACCCCTTTGCCACTCAATTGAGGATATGCGGCTCTTTATGACGTCAGTTCTAGCAGAGGAGCCATGGAAATATGACTCCAAAGTAATCCCGATGCCGTGGAGACAAAGCGAAGAGGATTCTATAAAGCAAAAGAAAATGTCTGGTGGATTGACGATTGCTTATTACAATTGTGACGGTAATGTAAGTTTGCCTTTTAGTGCTGCATCGATTCTCCAGCTGATAATGCAGGTTTTACCTCACCCCCCTGTAATACGCGCGGTAGAAACTGTTGTCTCCAAGTTGAAAAAAAGCAATCACAAGACGGTTTCGTGGCAGCCGTACAAGCACCTGGATGGGCTCAAATTGGCCGGCAAGATTTTCACTGCAGATTGTGGCACCGTAAGGCTTTACGCCTAAAAAAGCCATGTCTTACTAACTGTGCAATTAGGATATTTTGAAAGTCACTCAGAGTTCGGGAGAGCCCACCATTCCCAACATTGACGACTACGTACGCTCATCACCTTTGCCCAAGACGGATATCAATGAGTTGTGGGATATCAACCTTCTGAAATGGAAGTACCAATGCGAATATTTATCCGAATTACGGAGTCTAGAGCAGCAGCTTGGAGCAGAAATCGATGCCATTGTGGCACCCATCACCGCTACAGCTGCTGTCAGACATGACCAGTTCAAATACTATGGATATTCCAGCATCGTCAACATCCTAGATTATACCAGCGTTGTGGTACCAGTCACATTTGTTGATAAAACAATTGATGTGAAAAACAACTCATTCAAGCCCCTATCAGACTTCGACAGCCTTGTTCAATCTGAGTGTAGGGATATTTCCCTCCCTCTTCTATGTTGAGTTCGTCCTAACCTTAGCTTGGCTTAGATGACCCTGATGCGTATCACGGCGCGCCCGTCGCTGTCCAAGTAATTGGAAGGCGGTTAACAGAGGAAAAGACCATGGCTATTGCAGAAGAGATTTCCAGATTGATGAGAAGTGAAGAAGCGACTTGATTGCATGGAGTACTATGCTGTGGTGCCTAGTCTCCCCCCCAAAAGACATCTCATACTTAGATTGCTAGCTTCCAAAATCAAAGATATAAAGCAGCCACCTATGCTCTATCCTAAATTTGTATCTTCGTTGTGATTTTAGGTCTCAGACGGTCAGAGTAGTATCGTCCCACAGCTAAGTTATCGCGGCCTGCCACCACCAACGCATCAAACTGCCGAATAAGCCACGCAAGGTGCGCGCGGTACAAACCAGGTGAATGGGTGTAGACACCGCGATCAAGGCACCCCAGTATGTCGTGGACAGCTCTTGCAGCAACGACATCAAATTCACCTGGCGCATTATCCCAATCGCACGGGGTAGCTGCCAGTCCCTGCCAAGGAGGGAGAGACCCATTTGGCTCCTCTAAAGAGCCTTCTTTATTCTTCTGATGATGTTGCGAGGCGAATGTGGAACGTAGGGCGGCACGGAAACCGGAGATAGGGACGACTCCTGATACCGGGATGTCACTCAAGGAATAGGGAATATATGTGTCATCAAGGGGGTGCTCCGAGCCACAGGGCACAGAGTAATAGCAGTACCTCGCTGTATACAAATAAGCAAACTCCATGTATAAGAGGGCGAAGAGCGCCCCAGGGGCATAATGAGCAGTCTTCGCGACAGCCAGTACGCAGCCGCGGAACATGCGTGCACACTCAACAGGACTGTCCTGGCGGCTTATAGCCCAGCAGAGGTTAGCTGCCCGACCCGAGAGCCCATCGCATACATAGTCGTAGACGTCGTTTGACAGAAGAGTACCCCAGGCTGCACCACGAGCTGCGAGGACAGAGCCTGGGTTCAGAGCCTTGAAACAGTCGAGGAGCGACGTCAAGGTTGAATCATAGAATCTGGCACTGAACAGCGTCCGCATGGATGGGACACTGGATTCTGGACGTCGTAGACGCACCGTACAACAGTGGTAGCCAAGAAGCGCTCGCTCGAAGAGCTGGGAGTGGAAACCATTGAGCAGCCTCTCAGCACCAATGAGCGGCCCAGCGAGGTTTGCCAATCCCTGGCACCACTGCCCGCCCTGATCGGCAACGCTGAGCTCGTCTACATAAGCTAGGCCGTTGTAAAAGGCACTGACGGCACGAGCCGGCCCGCCCATTTCCTCGGGCCGGTGCAAAGCTAAGAACCAGAGCCCACTCAGTCCGGCCGAAGCTAAGTTGCTGACCCTGGCAGTTCCCAAGCCCGTCAACGCGCTAATCTGGTTGACGCGGCTGGCTGGCGCCGTTGACCGAGTGATGGCAACTTCGGGGTCGAAGGAGCACCCAGCAGCCCGCGCGTTGATATAACCAAGGGCTTCTTGAACCCAAATAGGGTGAAAGACACCTGAAGACTCGGCCCCTGATAACGGCGCAGAGACCGCTGGTGGCAATGATAGAGGTGGGTGTTCCGTTCCTGTCAAGGCTAAAGCAGCGCCTTCTGGCGAGGACCATGCGAACGAGGGTGTAGTTTCTTGGGAAGAGGACCACGCCGAAGGGGAGGATGCATCCCCGTTTTGCTGATAGGGCTGTTTCTGCCGTAGCGCGGCCTGAGCCATACGACACCATACCGTCGTCCCAGTTCTAGTTGTGTCAGATCTTCTGCTCCTGTCCGCTAGAAGACGATCAAGCTCCGCAAGACAAAGGTGTCTAGGAGCGTGACAGACGCCATCGCAGGTGTGTAATTCGTACCGAAGGTTTGTCCTCAAGAAGGGAGACCCCTCTCATATCATGGCAGGCTTCTCTCAAAACGTCTTGCAACAGAGTGGACTTGACATCAATGAAAGACGTGGTGTCATGTGTTGTTCGGTCTAAGGAGAGTCAGCTAATGTTGTGCCTCGGTAGGCCAAGCTCACTGACCGGTTCTATCTCGAACGACAAAGACGTATTGATCGAGGTCTTTGACGTCAGGTTCAGATGATTCCACGATTTTGTAAGCGAAGACATGTTGTCCCAACTAGGTATCGTTAATAGTCGCTCACAGTCGGGTACATCACACCTCACCATTCTTCAACACGCTTAAATGCCAAGTTTGATGCTCGGCCAATTCGCCGCTCCCCAGTGGAGTTGATATTGTTACTCGGGGGCCGGATAGCTGAGACTTTGGCGTCAATGAGTTTATCAAGTGCTGTCGCGAGATGACTGGCGAATGTGTCTACAGCTTCTGCGTCCGAAATGACTTCCTCTGAAGTCTCCTCATCCGGGGTCATAGCGTGCGAGAAGATTGATGTCACACCACTATTTGCCGTACTAGGCCGCCGAATTGAAGAATCTGAATTCGACAGTGATTTTGTGCTGCTCCCTAGGGAATCACCACTTCGTTTTTTGAGAGGCTGGGACATGCCTGTGCGACCTTGCGAGGGGGTGTGCTCCGTCTCCTGGACGTGTTGATTGATGAACTCGGTGGCAGGGAAATTCACCGTGATGTCATCACCAAAGCTGCTCGGACTCTTCAAAGCAGCAGTTTGCATCTCCGAGCTGTTGCTGGAGGATGGGCTGCGCAATGAGTTAGTATTGGGCTTGGCAAGAAAAGAATTGAGTAGGCGGTTCGGCGATCGTCAGGTCACCCAGTCTTCCAGATCGCCAGGTTTGTGGATTTAATTGGGAATTGTGAGATTGCTGAGCTACTGATTGTATCATACTCACTTCTTGGATTCCAGGTCCTTCGTTACGTCCGGATCGGCTCCGTCCATAATCCCATTGCAGTTGAGCATGTCTGCCTGGCGCCTCCCACGTTGCGTCCTGTCCGACGGTCTCTCTTCTGTATTTTCTTGAGACTCATTTAGCCCCGAGTCAAACATCTCCAACTCTCTCTCAGTGATGCGAGGGAGACCGCTCGTGATTCCGCTGCCCAAGCGGACACTCTCGAGTTCTGTTGCATCCGTGCCACTATCGTTTGCCCCGGATGACGACCTACTATCAGGCGAATGCAGAAGTTGGCTGTTCAAGGTCTCTGCTTTATCTCCCGACAGTTTGCGCGAGATTTCTTTGCTCAATTCGCCGGGCCCACATTGCGTACTCGGACTCACAAGAACCTTAGTAGAGTCCATTTCCCTGAGTACAAAAGAACGTCCAAGCGCGGGCTTCGAGTCACCAATGAGCTGAGTCGTTGGCGATGGATAGGGTGTGTCTTGGGGTCAGGCACTACCCGCCTAAATGGCCCGCCCATAAGTCAGCAAGGTACATGCGTCATCGCTCTCACCAAAGGCTTGAACTCCACAAAATCGTGTCATCCGAACATTGTAGCCACAAGAGTCCTTTGTCCAAAGTGAGAGAGCGCCCTGATGAAAAGATCAGGACGGCTCACCAGCAATGTGTATGATGCATTGAGCAAGACGGCATCATTAGAACATTAACTAGCAGCAGTGCCTCAATGTTTAGCAGCAAACATGTCGTCGGTGCATTTAAAAGCAGCTGCTTTTTCATAGTTTAGATAAGCCTGCAATCAGGCCGTGTAGGCGGTGCGCATACGTAGCTTTTCACTAGGAAGAGACGAACCTCCCGGCGAACACACACCGCCGCCAATTAAAACTGAAATCCGTTCTCTAGGCCCAGTACAAGCGTAAATCTATGACTCGTTTCCCGCTTTATCTACACGTAATATAGGAGTTTTAGTCTCGACCTCGACCGTCTTGTATACCGACGAACCTTCTGCCTCATCGAACAGACCTTCATCTAGTAGACGATTGCACCTCTCACGTGTGTTTGTTATATATTGAGCGCCCAACACAGCCGCCTGTGGTAGACTATTTGCACCTTCCAGACTTGCCGCCTCCTCAGCTAGTGCTTTCACTGTATTGTAGCCATTTATCCAACATCGGTGGATGATTGCATCTAAACGATCGTCTGCCAACCCAGGGAAGTCCATGCGTTGCAGACGCTGAACAACTGGGGGCCCAAGTTCTTGGTCTTCGTATGGCTGAAAACCACGGGTCAGGGTATAGAGAATAGACCCAATGGCAAACTGTTCAGTGCGTGCTCCGTTCTCTCCCCATGTGCCTCTCTCAGACCCTGCCTCATCTCCTTGCAAGCGTGCCCATGGCGGCGCGCTGCCTTGCGACCTAGAACCGATGCTGTCGGCACAGTCGAAGTCAGCTAGCTTAAGATGGTCATTGCAATCAAGCAGTAGATTTGCAGGCCGCAAGTCGCCATGGACTAATCCCAGAGACTCTAGCCAGGCTGCTGCACCGGTCATCTCCAGGGCCCATAGCTCAACCTTTTGAAGCGGCTCCTTCTGTGCCACTTGAATTAAAATTCCGAAACTGTCGCGCAGCTGATTATTCCTAATCCGCATTTCTAAAGAACCGCCATTCATGAAGACTAGAAAATTCACGTCGGAACGTCGTAATAGACTTTGGAGAATATAGGGAGACGGTTCGTATCTCTCAAGGATATCGTAGGTGTCGCTTTCGTGCTTAAACGCATCCGTGTGTTTGTCTCTGGCATATTTTAATGCGATGTCTTTGTCAATTTGAAACACCCAACCGGTGGCTCCACGAGAGAGGAACTTAAACTTAAAAATGCGACGCGGCGGCGTAATCATGATCACGGGATGCAAAAGTGTTTGATAGCAAACTTAACAAACAGGTCGGGGAGTTGGCATTTATTTATCCATTTGTCACGTGCAAATCGACGCCAAATTTACTAGGCCTTTTTCCAAGTTCCGTTTTCCAAAACCCACGTGCCGTTGTCCTTACAATCATCACATGGCTCCCTCTTCGTTGTCTGACCTAAGTACTCTGGTCCGGCTTTGGACTTCTCCATAATTATCGCAGTCTTCCCATTCGACAAGGAAGGCTAGCTCGTCGAGTGTATCACCACATAAAAATGTTGTCCGTGGCACAAGCTCCTTGCACATATCTGTAACATCCCAAATCAGTCCCCCTTATGCGCGTATGATATATCTGGGACTTACTTAGAACGATACAGCCAGGCGTTGAAATTGAAGAAGTATATTCGTGGATGTTTGAGGTAGAAGGCAACGTGAATTGATCCGTAAAACGGCCTTTTTATAGATGAAGGACTCGGTACATGCACCATTCATTGCGACGCGCATTGCTGTTCTACGCTTACACAGCGCCTATGGCGTTGATTAAAGTGTTCCCATTTGCACTAGCTCAAGGCGCTTCTCGCCGAAGCTGCGTCTTTCTAATCAACTTCGATGCAGCCGTGAACTTCTGGGTTACCCCGCAAGCCACCAGGACATTACAAGGAAATTACCAAGAAAACCACCAAGAGATATATCAAGATACATACAAAGACAACTAGCATGAAATCTTACCAAGAAAATAGCAAGAAATTTAACAGAAACCATCAGCCAAGAAATCTATCAAGATTTATAGCAAGATTTATATCAAGAAGTTTAGCAAGCATTTATCAAGGTATCTATCAATGGTAATCTACATTGACTTGCCGTAGAGTATGCAATCCTGAGATTAGTAGCCCACAATAGATCTGGAGCAACGATGATGAACAGAGCGTTTAGGCGAACGATTGCGAATGGCAATCCACTTAACCGGTGTAATATTGCTAATGCCTGTAGTCTTGGAGTGCTTTCAGTCAGTTGGAGAACCTGGCCGACATGAGCCAGATCTGGAGATTAGATGGATCACATCCTTGGCTGCACGTCATCAAAGCATGAAGAAGTAATGGTTGGGAGCTGCCCTTACATTCATGCGACCTAGCTTACACTGCATGCATATATGAAGGCATACAGCCCGGCTGGAACAAAGAAAGGCAGTTGGTTGCCTTATCCAACCCAGAACTGGTTCGCCTCTTAGTCGGACACGATGCAGGATATTCCCCGTGGACAATTGGTTACTCTGACTGTCTTGTCTGCCTTTTACTCTCTTGTCACAGCTACGCGTGGGCTTATTACCCTCACCAACATTCATCGCCAGGTTCACGAAGGATTCGAGACTCCAACGGTGGTTTCTAAGTACCCTAACATCTTCTTGGTGCTTTGGTATGTTTGCACGTTTCTAGGCACTGTATCTACCCCTATTCTGGCTGGCATCACATGGCACGTAACATCTGCAAGCAATTCGCCCGGTCGTTGGCCTGAGCTTGTCCCGTTCGCGGCAATAGTGTCCAGTATAGTGGCTGAGGTAAGTTGGCCTCTGGCTTCTATCATCTAAACCCTAGGCTAATGTGGCTCAGCGACTGTCCTTCTCTGGCTTTTTCCAGACTGTTTCAAAATATCAGCACACCCTCATCTGCATGTCCGCTACCGGTGTCGTATTGCTGATTGCTGGCCAGCTTAGCCCCTGGATTCCACAGCCAATAATATGGATCATTACAGGATGTGCCATACACCGGATTTCTATGGTAGCGACTTGGTACATTATCAGCATCAAGTCCGACAACACCGGCAGAATATATATCACCCCTGGTGCTCATACTGTCGCTCTTGGGGCTACTTTCCTCGCCTTCTTAGGAGGATTCAATTCATTACTGACTCGTTTACTTGTACGTTTCTTCCATGCTGACAACTTCTCCTTTTAATATCAATGGTAGTTCTTGTCTACTATGCTGCTGGTTTTGGACTGTGTTCCCTTGATTATAATAGGGGAAAGGCTCCTGCGCCGAGCGTCTGCGCATCTTTTCGCTGCCAAGTCTCAGACATCAATCACACCGAACGGAACACGGATATTAGAAGATACGGGCGGCATGAACACAGCGATCGCTAGGAGTAGGCAGGACGAATATGCTTCAGATGCCTCGATCCATCAGTTTTTGAACTACAGCGATGACTACCTACGTATGCATGAAAGCCGTAGCATCTCAGGCTTATCTAATGGGGACTCCTGCGCCAGTACCAAAACAGCCGAACGCATACAATTACACAACATAGATTCACTATAGCTACGATTCTCTATAATTGCCACCTCCGCATCCTCTATATAAATCACTATAATGTTGCCGTTTGCCTTTACCTGAGAAAGCAGAGTAGGTTGAGTTGTATTCTAGGAAAGCCATCATCGCCACGGATCCATGTAAAAAGTCATTCCTAGTCATCATTCCTGAGACTCTTCCACCAAGTAGCTCCTTAGTCTTCAGACTAAGGGTGGCTGTGTTTCTGCTTTAACCCGACTTCCTGCCACAATTGCAATCCCAAGCAAGTTGTATGCAGCATATATGACGCACCAGCCATGGCCTCCTCTAGCATAAGTAGTCACTCCCATACGGCCTTCTCGCATGGATCGGTCGGGAACCCCTTCCACTAAGCTCCGTCGTGGCTCACCAAGATAATATTACGCATGCACAATGCGAAGGGAGAGACGACCACTTACGGCCCAATAGTTTGTCGTTTAGGGATTAGTTTCATTGTGATATATACTCCCTAGCATTTCTCGCGACCCTTCAACTTCGTACAATAGCGCACCTGCAGCGCCCCTTTAGATCGCCCGGGAAATCGATGGCTGAATTACCCATATATGTCCAGCCACGGGAGATTAAGAGACTTCAACTCAATGAGAAGACCATCCTCTTCGGCTGTGAACTTGCCCCGCGGGCCGAGATTCCGCTTGGCTTGGCCAACCCTGCCTCCTGCTGGTGCACAAAGTCCCTTCTAGGTGGCAGAGAGTATTTGGAAAAGCGCATAGAGGAGCTTCGCACTGATCTCCCCCTCGAACTACCCTTCAAAAATTATTACACCGTTGATAATAATAAGCTTCGCCGTACCGTTCCATTCCTCGAATGCTGCCAAGTCCGATTCGCCATTATTGCCACTAGTCGACGCCTGTAATAATAGCGGGCTAGGTATAATATCTATTAATATGTACTTCTTAGCTATTGATGGTTTAGTATTAACTGGAAACTGGGCCGCTGTGTTCAAGCGACTCCTTTACATAATGGATATGGTTTGCCTATTTATGTAGCGTTTATGCGGTGGTTGCTTGGCATCGTTACTCTTGTCGGCGTTAGCGTAGTAGTTACTCTTCCATTCCTATCTACCACTATCTATCGGGGATAGGCAATAATCATCATTATTAGACTAGCTATTCTGACAGCTATTATTATTGTCCGAGTCGGCCTTAAATACCTTCCGAGCCTATATTATTTTATTTTCCCTACTATTATTGTTATTGTTATAAGATCGACGGGAGCTTGCAGTCCTTGACCTGGTCGCAATAGTACGCTTATTAAACTTGTCTCTGCGAGGCGCTTTACTCCTTCTTTTTCTGTAAGGGGTTTTTGAAGTACCGGGAGAATAGTGCCGAGATAAATATAGTTTGGGTGTATTAGGTGTGTCGGGCGTGCCGGGAAGCCTGTCAAGTTATATAGCGGTTATTCGCGAATCCAGAGTCAGTCTCGCAAGAGATAAGCTTAACGGGTCTCGGTAACTGGTTATCTAGTTGGGTGAGGGGTATAGGCGGTATTAGCGGTATTAGTACGGAGGAAGAGTTCAAAAGTCCTTGCCCAGCGCTAAAAACGCCACAAACCAGACAGTGCAAATTTCCTAGCTAACCCTATGTAAATAATCACGACCTTCTTTATACTTATTTCTACTGCCTAGCTCAATAATTCTTTTAATATAATCTAGAATTCGCTCTATCCAAGATTAGATTTTCTTTTGTAATAGTTTTTGCCAAGCTGTGATAGCTTCCTAATGGTTCTTAAGAGTGCCTTTCTGTATAATCGTTCTCTTTATCCATGGCTATATAGCTTCAATTGCATTAAAATCAGGGGAATTATTATACTAGAGTAATTATGAGATTTTATAGAGATTATAAATATATTATTAAAAATGATAATTATATAATGGGGCCTTGTTTTCTTGAATAATTGTGTGAGGTTGTGTTATAAGGTATTCCTTAGTAAATGGGAATATTAATAGTAGTAGGATTATTTATTAGTATCGCTACTAATCAATTCCTTTGGCTTAGCCTTATAAAAGTTTCTTAAAGTCTTTATTTTAGTGCTATTGAGGCTTCTAGCTGCGGATTTGATGTAAATTTAATTGTTGTATACCTTTATTTAACTCCCAGTCTGCCTTTATCGCTAGCTCAAGCTCTTGATTTAATTATTTGATAGCTTTCTCCGAGTTTTTCCTTTCTTTTGCTATTTCTAGCGCCTAGTAATAACAAGAGCTTTTTTTATTATATAAAAAAGCGCCCTAGAATATAAATTTGCTGGCGCCCTTCTAGCGTTTGCGAATATAGCTCCGAATAAAGCGCTTATCTGCTCTTCTCTATATATAATAGCCTTTATAGTAATAGAGTAAGATAATAGAGGTCTCGTCAGACTAGATTATATTCTTCCAATTTTCAAGAGACCAATAGCGATGGGCTATATACCAGCGAAGCCGTTTAGTCCTTATCTTGGTTATTAATCTAGGCTTCCTCGTCGGCTTGGTCTTGCAGAAGCTAGTAGCCTTAAGTACTCGCTAAACTGTCGTCTTGGAGAGCTTTATCCCTTTTAAACTAAGCTCCCTAGCAATATTAATAGTAGATCTCTCTCGGCCGTATCAATCATAGCAAACCTTAGCTATTATTTACTATTGAATTTTTTGTGATTGCTTGGTGGGCCGGCTGTTGCGGGGGGTATTCTTAAGATACTTATCTCGAAGAGCTAATGGCAGTTTGTTGGGTTTAAAGCCTTGTTTAATAGCTTTTGTATAGATATAATTAATTGTATGGACTGGAATTCTAGTTAAATTATGTATTTGTTTAGAGGTTTTAGTTACCTTAGTAGGCGCCTTTAATATTATAATTAATATATATATTGCAAGGTCGGTTTGTATTGTGTTGGTGTTGTTGGGTTGAAAATCCTGTTAAAATACCTTAAAAATTACCTAAATTAAGGGGTATATAATTTGGGCGGGGATGGATTAATTTTTGTTCTGTGGCACTTTATAGCAGCTTGGCAGGCAAGGACTTTTGAACTCTTCCTCCGTAAATAAAATAGGCTTAAGTAATTTATAAGGTTGCTTATACTAATTGCCCTAGGAAAAAAAGTTATTATAATATCAGCCCGGTTATCCTTATCTGTTGTCTATAAAAATCACTAAGGGGGATAATTTATCTTAATAGTTGTATTAGTATTTTTAAATATAAGCTCTTAATTATTTAATATACTTTTATTAATTATTTAATTTATTATAATTATAATTATAAAAGCTTATTAATATTATTATTTATAATTTTATTAATAAATATTATAATTTTTAAAATTAATTTTAATATATTATTTAATTATAAATATTATAATATATTAATAAGGAGTACTCAAACCAAACCGAGCTAAAATAATATAATATTCCTTGATAAGATCGGCCAGACGCTCGCTATTCTTATTAGCTGAATATAAAGAACAAGTTCCTCCTTGCGACTGATATTAAAGGCACTTCAAGGAAGATTTTGCTAAACAAAATTAGTATCCAAACGGCACAAAAGTGAACTAATATATACTTAGATCAAGACCACAAATATAATTAAGCAGACCACGCTAGAAACGAGTTGTATAGGTAGTGCACGAAATGTTAAGAGCTATTAGATTATTAGGTAAATATTTGGGATAAGTTAATAATATTATTAGGATAAAAATAAGCTAATAAACTAATAAAGAGAAGGCAAGGTTAATAAAAATGACATAGAAAATAATCTTATATAAGGGTAAAGAAATAAAGTAATGTGATGTTATATATATGTATATATATCAGGGCGAACTATAATAGTTCCTTACCTGAAATCTTTTAGAAGGCAGTGAGGCTGATTTAAAGATATTATTTTTTTAATTATTAAAACCCTTAATTATATTTAGGTTTTTTTTTTATTTAAATTAGGTTATATAAGAAATAATGCAGTAGAGAGATTAGATTACTAGTATAGTAAATCTTAATCTTTAAATAAGAATATAAAAATAATGTAAAGTTTTAATAACTAAAGATATATATTATAAAATAAATAAATAAATAAAGATTATTAATTTTTAAAAATAATTTAAATTAAAGTAAAATTAATAAAAATAATAAATTTCTTATATTTTTTATTAATATATAAAGTTTTTGTCTTTTTTTATTTCAAAGGAAAACATCTATTTTTTTATATCCAAATATTCTTATATCTAGTAACCCGATTTCTATAAAAATAATTACACTCTATTCTATAGCTTCCAAACTTTCCGTTTATATATTTATTATATTTCACTTTCCTCTTATAATAAAGAAATTTTTATGTAAAAGTTAGAGGTATTTAAAGTTAGTTATTAACAGACTTATTAACTTCCGAAGCCATAACTTATCTTAATTTAATTATTTTAAGATTATTAGATTAAATTTAATATTAAGGTTATATTTTTAATATTTTAATATATTAATTTTAATAATAAAATATATTATATATATTTTTTATAATTTATTTTCTTAA